>JAVFBW010118787.1:0-15166 GCA_034783835.1 Mopalia ciliata
TGAATCCCAATCAAACAAACACCCCAAGCTAAACCTTTAAGTAGCAAGATTACAGGAGCACTCCCCAACTCTCACCAAGTTGAGCCGTGGCAAAGTGGAAGCGTGTGCGGTTAATAATCCTACTTTGATACTGTTCACGGGATGGAGTCTGACTGCCGACCATCAGGTATACGAGTGCTCCACACGATTTGCTCCGGCAATCGCGGGGGTGTTTTTGTGAGGTTTCCTCTCGGTTTCCATCGTAATTGAGCAACGAGCAGTGGGAAGTGAACCATCCGTAATCATTTAAGGAAGTGAAATACCATTGAGTAATACGTTAAACCCCAATCAAACAAACAAACAAACAAACACATAAACAAACCAGAGAAAATATCATTAAAACGTGTCTGGGAAATGTTGTGTATAGGCCCTTAGATATATATCATCTGACTACTCGTGAAAACTAGTCGCCGTTTGCGTAATCGATTCGGAGTTCAACTCACACTATCAGGCTAAAATGCCTGAGCTATTTAACCTCTTAAATTGCAGTTACATAACAGAAAACGTGACTGTATCCACATCGAGCCACACTGTAAGCTAATCAGATCACAACTAAGATCACGCCACTGTTATGGAATCTATGATTGATATATCGGCCAATATGTTTAGGGTTATTGAAACTGCCAATCTTGCATACTTCGTATAAATTGCTATTTTCCCCAAACAAGAAGAGCTGCTCCTGTCTTGGGCACTCTGGCTAAAGGCAGCTTGTTTGAAGAGTAACAATGCTGTCTTAACTTAGCACTGTAGGGAAATAATCTTTCCAACATTATGAATTTGTTTGTTTGTTTTATTGGGGTTTAAAGTCGTACTCAAGGGTATTTCACTTATATGACTACGTGCCAGCCCAATGGGTCAAGGAAACCACCCTCGACACCACTGGCAACAAACAAAGACAGGGCCGGACAAATACAGGACGACAACAACAGGATGCAATACAGACAGCACAGACAGATCGGCTTCCTGTTCCCCTTAAGCGCTGAGAGCACCAAAGCAACATGAAGCTCCCTCCAACCGCCCGCCCAACATTATGGAAACACCTCAAATCTAGGTGGTGATAGTGTGAATTTCTTTTGGAATACACTACCGTGATATAAGTAAAATACCCTTAAGTACGGCGTAAAACAAGTCAATCAATTAACCTGTCCTGGAAACTGTAGTGCACTGCATTTTGCTTGCAAACAAAAACTAAATGGTACCCAATATATGGGATCAATTGTGCTTGGTTAGTTTATCGTGGTTAAATCTTGCGGGAAACAAAGGATTTATTTATATTGTTTAGGTAGTGTTTTATGTTGGAATGTATAACAAATTGTTCTCTCGCTTTGTTCGTTTAAGCGGTAGCGGTCAATATGAAAGAACGCTCTTGCATAAATATAATCCGGTATCGATACTTTTGTTATTATACAAATATTTTTTATAGCATTTCTTTTACAGATAATGGCGGCTTGAACACGAATACTCCATTTATCAAAATATTTCCCAATAATTTCCCTCTATTTAACATCCTTGGGTCATTTAAAAGTTTAAAAGCGAAGATAATATGACGTCGACAATTATTACTACAATTGTTGTGATCCCAACAAGTAGCATACCGTGTGACTAAAAAAAAAACAAACAAAAAAAAACGTTTGATATGTTAACACTTGCATGTGTCATTTTCAGTTCGTTCTGTTGCTCTTTATATTATTTTAAAAAAAAAACAAAAACAAAAACATAAAAAATGCTTTTTTAGAAATATTAAATCCATAGAATTGTAAATGTGCTCTCGCCACAGCGTAGCTGAAATACCGCTGAATGTGGCGTGAAACAATAATCAATCAATCTTACGATCGACCGAGGAAGCCGAGGGAGTATTCTGCAGAGCCATGGCCCACTCGCTCCCTCATGGGGTCGAAAACTTTTGCAGAAAGCCCCTTCGATTAGGGCACATCGTTTGGTTCCGTCATAGATGAGGTTGAATAGGAGACTGACATATGTGAGGCGGTACATCACAGAAGACCAATACGGTAGCTGACCAAATAGCCAAAAAGAACTAGAGTTATGTCCGTACAACTAGTAGCAGGCAGTGTCTTCATTCCACTTCATCACAGGACCGGACCGAGTAAAATAAAGTGACACGTCAAATGTCTGCAAATCTTCAATTTGTCGTAGCACGGATACACCGCACGCATGGATGTAAAAACTCACAGGGAACGTTTAATGATGTCAGCTCGTTAAACAGGTTACTATGAGTTAAACGTTTCAGAAGAGCTAAACATCCGAAACAACATACTGTTGGTAGTTTAAGCTCCGTTATATTTTTATATAATATTAAACTCTTGTTCTGAACCATATCCGGAAGAAGTCATGGTGCAATCTCGACGACTATGTAACAACTTAGTTTTTAGACGTGAGCGCCCCTTGTTGAATGATTTTAATACGCGTGAACTGGGAGGAGTATATACTCACGATGAGCCAGTGAGTTTATACTCATCACAGGCGTGATATGCGTAAATTGATAATTAACCACAATTGGCTTTTTTCAATAACGCGAACACCAGAAACCTAACAGATGTTCCGTTTAAGGACAGCTTTTACTCATACTATGTCAACAGTCTCTCTTAATACCATTTTTCGGGATGAAATGGGTTTATCTATCTGCAAACCTAGCACTTATTTGTTTCAAAATAGCCTAACACAATGGCGTTGATCATACATTAAATAAACAATGTGTTTTAAGGTGCCACAGAGCTTTTAGTCACGAAACATTATTTTTCATCACACATTTGCATCCAAGTTCGCGTGTTGTCACGCTATTCAGTCTGGAAGAGATAAGTGCTGTGTACTATATATAGTCCGTTTAGATAGATCAACGTTGTGTCGGGTGCCGTGCACAAGGCTCCTGACAAGTGATTAGAGTCTGACCGTGATTTTTTTATGTGCTCATTTGGCTGAACATTTAAGATTGGTGTTTTACGCCACATTCAGCTTGAAAATATAGTCAAAGTCTTGTATCCAAGGTTTTTTTATGGTGTAAATATCGTGTTTTGTCTGAGTTATTTAGAATTTTTCATTAACATCAATGTCTAGATTTCGTTTAGGCGAGACACCACGCGTGTAACCGTTCTGTTGACTTACCCGAGGGTGTTTGCCATTGTTTCGCCCTCTACAAGACGGACTGATGTCTACATCCATCACTTCGAAGGCATCAGAGCAGATTGTAAGCAGAACTTGCTTGTTCATCCTTTGGAGAGAGGGATTCAACCCTTGCAAAAATTGACAAAGAGAGAATGGACAACGTCACAGCGCTGAAATAATATAGAAAGATCTCCGGCAAAAGTCTACGTGTGTAAAGTGTGTTCTGCGATGTAACCTGCAGGCATTCTAAACTTGTATTTTTAGTAACTCGTGCTTGGAAATTGACTACTGTTGCAAACTGTTTCCTTCTATCCACATCAGCTTTATCCACATTGCCACCTTATCCACATGCATTGGAAAACCAGATGCTTCAATTATGACGCCAGTGTGCGCTGGTAAAATTTCGGCTAGTAGCGTACTGGGTTCACCTTCAACCGGAAATATCGCTCCACAACAAGCATATTGGTTAAGGGCAAACGCTATAATAGAAAATACGATGCATGCCATGATACTGTTATGAAGTCATTTAAGTCACAGTTACCGCCTTTGTTTTTAAAAGATTTCATGGTTTCTTAATTCAGGGTCTTTTTTATACAAGATTCAATGTGCCCTTGTATTTTATCATTTAGCTTAACTCTTTGCTATGCCCTGTAGGATTTTGTTTGTTGTATTTTTTGTTTAGACATGCTGTCACCTGGTGGATTCTATTCAAACCCTATTTTAATATTCCATGTGACAAGATTTCATTGGGTGTATATTGCGACTCACCTGAGCTCTTGTTACAAAAAGGGATGCTAGCGTTCTTGTGTTGGACCATTGTCGTTTATCAACCTACTTCTGGCACCTATTGACATACGGTTATAGTTGTTTTATTTCTTTTATTGTACTCTTGTCGTCA
Organism: Mopalia ciliata; assembly: GCA_034783835.1. Taxonomy (NCBI): domain Eukaryota; kingdom Metazoa; phylum Mollusca; class Polyplacophora; order Chitonida; family Mopaliidae; genus Mopalia; species Mopalia ciliata. The sequence goes on from JAVFBW010118787.1 coordinate 4,058, forward strand.
TTTCTTCCCAAACATATGAAAACTGTCTTCAACATGGACAGACAATAAGGACTGGCATTTCAATATGTCACATATATGATATATTCCTAACAAAATATATAAAATTGGGATGTCCATAAATAAAACATACGGAATACGTTGTATACACATTCTAAGAATTAACATATTAATACAAACTAAATAATTATTTCTCGGAATAGCTTGTATTTGGAACAATTGACGGAATGAATGGTTTCAGTGAACATATGAAAAGTAAAATAAAATATAAGAATGGTATTACATAACGTGTTTTTTTTTTTCAGCAAAGAACCAAGAAGTTGTATATACATAAAAAAATATTGTGTGTTTTTATCCCTTATCCCATATCACCCAAAGACGAATGGTATAGACACTACAAGAGGAGTTTAATTCCTATTACTAGATACCTGTCTCCAACCACGAGTCACTCTCTATATAATCAATAAAGGCATATGTGAAACGATTGACATAAAAAAAGGTTGATACTTTGTTTTATACAGATCCTAAAGGTCAAGCACCAGGTGTCGATAAATAAAGACGTCGAAGTACGAAGTCAAGATGACAAGTCAAAGAGAGTTATAATTGTGCCTGTAATGGGCAAAATTACCTTTGTGCGAATGCAACTTCGAATAGTAAATCGAAATACATACATGTACATGTATTTTAACATTTCTGAAAGTTGTTAAGCACTTTTAGAGGAATTCTCAAAAACACTGCCATAGGAAAACTTATTAACGATGACTTGATCGGAACTCTGTAAGGATTCGTTTCATAAAAAAGAGGAAAGTGGTGTTTTGCTTAATAGCGTTAGCTTTATAAGAAGCAGCAATTTAATTTAACCTAAATTTTATAGAGACATCTGTTGCAATTGATAAATTAGGCTGCCTCTGTTTTGCTTCCCTTGTGGCCTATTAACCGATTTGGTTTGCTCTAATTCGTTCACAAAGCATTATTTTCCTTTTAATTGCGTTGCATCAATTGGTTAGAACAATTGCCAGAGAGACACGTAGACACAAGTGCCAATGTTTATGTGGGCTTATTGCTCACTGGGCATTCTACGTTAGTGTTCGAGTTAACAGGAAGGGATGACGGAACAGGTGCGTTGGACCATTGTGTTCTATCGCATCTCGTCAGTATTATATCTACACCAAACTATTTCTGGCACTTGTCAGATTCCTATATATTCCTAGTCTAATTTCATTATTGTTAGCTTTTTTCTTTGTTGTATTCTCTTCACCTTGTTACTTATCTTCAAACTATTTCACTAATATGACGACGGATTGACCACTTTACACGGCTCCATGCTTCATTACAGTGGAAACCCGAGAGGAAACCTCGTAAAAACCACCCCGCAATTGCTGGAGCAAATGATATACCTGATGGTCGGAAGACATTACTTAATGTCCATAAAAAAAAACCCACACTGATACATATTGTTTAATATCTTAAATATATGCTTACCAACCATTATGTATATTTTATTAACATCATTGGTCAACGATATCTATATCAGGCATCAACCAGCTTAATTACATTCCAATTCACAGGACAAGAAAAACCTTGAATTCCTCCAAACAAATTAACAGTCAAAACTTCAATACTCAGCATACACTTATATACAAGCTTCATTCACCCAAAGGATGGGTACGAAGGTGACGTGTTGAAACCCTCCTTTCACCAACTACAACGCAAATGAGTTATTTAAAAACTCAATTGTCATTGCAACCAATTCTCTGTATTTGACTACTTTTTGTATCTAACGAAGCAAAAAAAAAAAAATGTTCAGTTTACAATGGGAGCAGCAATTGTGTTCCATCTGCAATTGAGAAGCTACAGTAAAGTGTGCATTGGGGCAAAACGGCTTTTAGCCATTCTGATAGCCAGCATCTAACACAACATGTGAAGCTGTGCGTGTTTCAGAGCCCATTCTTAATCCGACAGAACAAATATTCCCATATATATCCTTAGTTAAAAGATTTATTAGTCAAAAGATCATCTACTGTGAAGTTCAGCTTTTGCACGGATCTCCATGTTAGCTCCAACTGACATACTTTCTTTTCTTGTTTCCATAGATTTTCCTCTATTATTTCCCAGGGGGATTTTGACATAAATAGTATTGACTTTCAAACACAATTTGCACTACCGATACCTGGCTTGTAAATAGTTGTTAACTTGCAGCACATAATAAGAATGTGAGTGAGTGTAAGATTTAAACCGAAAAGTCACTTGTAGTTGGACAGTCAAGTTGTCATTCTTGTAAAAAGTGGTATGTTGATTACGTACCTCAGCTTTCACATGCCAGTTAAACAAGTCGATAACAATGCAAAATGTTTTTGAACGTTATTTATGGAATGCATTAGATGGGTCACGATGTTTTTTATATCGTTCAGCTAGCTTGTTCATTAATTTAAATTGATACAGGAAATCGGCGGAATCCTATAGCGGTTTTTCTTAATGAATCCTATGAAACAGTCAACTTGAGAGCGTTTCATAAAAACAATTTTCTGATCGATCTAGCTCAAAATTCAATCCAACAGTCGAAGTCAAATCTCTTCCATTATAAATATTACTGAAACACTTACACTCCACATATTTCCGCATACGTTCTAAGTTGAGTGTTTTCATATTTGAGTGAATCACAATATGAGTACACTGATACATATTGTTTAATATCTTAAATATATGCTTACCAACAATAATGTAAATCCTATTAACAACAAAGGTCAACGGTATCTACATCAGACAGCTTAATTACACTCCAATTCATTAGGGCCCCGTGAGGGAGCGGGTGGGCCATGGCCCTGCAAGAATACTCCCTCGGCTTCCTCGGTCGATCGTAAGAAGCGAGAAAAGAGGTTGCTTTCTGTTGGCCTGGTGTTCGCAGAGCTAAAGGGTAACGCGAAGCAGATTTCTTTGTGATGTTTTGTATTTCTGTCCGTCATCATATAAGTGAAATACCCTTGAGTACGACGTTAAACACGATCAAACAAACAAACCAATTCGTTAGGTATACAGGACACGAAAATCGTGAATTCCTCCAGACAATCTAACATACAGGACACGAAAATCTTGAATTCCTCCAGACAATCTAACAGTCAAAACTGTCTTCAATACTCAGCATGCACTCATACAAGCTTTATTCACCCAAAGGACGGGTACAAAGGTGGCCTGTTCCAACTACAACGCGAATGAGTTATTTAAAAATTCAATTGTCATTGCAACCAATTCTCTGTATTTAACTATTTGTTGTATCTAACGAAGCAAAAAAAATGTTCAGTTTACAATGGGAGCGGCAATTGTGTTCCATCTGCAATTGAGAAGCTACAGTGAAGTGTGCATTGGGGCAAAACGGCTTTTAGCCATTCTGATAGCCAGCAACTAACACAACATGTGAAGCTATGCGTGTTCCAGAGCCCATTCTTAATCCGACAGAACAAATATTCCCATATATATATCCTTAGTTAAAAGATTTATTAGCCAAAAGATCATCGACTGTGAAGTTCAGCTTTTGCACGGGTCTCCATGTTAGCTCCAAGTGACATACTTTCTTTTCTTGTTTCCATAGATTTTCCTCTACTATTTCCCAGGGGGATTTTGACTTAAATAGTATTGACTTTCAAACACAATTTTCACTACATGGCTTGTAAATAGGTTTTAACTCGTCGCACATAATAAGAATGTGAGCGAGTGTAAGATTTAAAACGAAAAGCCACTGTAGTTGGACAGTCAAGTTGTCATTCTCGTAAAAAAAAAATGGTATGTTGATTACATACCCCAGCTTTCACATGCCACTTAAACAAGTCGATAATAATAAAAAAAAATGTTAAAGTTATTTATGGAAGGCATTAGATTGGTCTCGATGTTTTTATATCGTTCAGCTAGCTTGTTCATTAATTTAAATTGATTTAGACAAACGGAGAAATCGGCGGAACCCTATAGCGGTTTTTCTGAATGAATCCTGTGAAACAGTCAACTTGAGAGCGTTTGATAAAAACAATTTCCTGATAGAGCTAGCTCAAATTCAGTCCAACAGTCGGAGTCAAATCTCTTCCATTATAAATATTACTAAAACACTTACACTCCGCATGCTTCCATATACGTTCTAAGTTGAACGCAAAAATAATTAAGAAACAGTTTCTATCATATTTGAGTGAATCAGAATATGTGTCTACTGTAATCGCGGGTGTGTTTTTTTTAACGGGGTTTCCTCCCGGCTTTCTACCGTTATTAGGCAAGGGGCAGTGTAAAGTTGACAGTTCATCGAAAGTACAATACCTTTGAGTACGGCGAAAAACCCAAAGAAACATTACGTCTTGTTGTTGTTGTACTGTATTTGTCCTGTCTTTGTTTGTTTGCCAGTGGTGTCGAGGGTGGTTTCCTTCGCCCATTGGGCTGGCACACCGTCATATAAGTGAAATACCCTTGAGTAGGACGTAAAACCCCAATCAATCAATGAATCGAGGAAAGATAATGGATTCCGTTCGACTCAACGTTTTGGTAGAAGAGTAGTGTAACTCCTAAGAACGATAAACTCATTTTGAACTCAATATTTTGACGCTTTATTTTGCCATCATCATAAGAGTAATGTGAAGAGTGAAAATACTCCTGTACTATATTAAACTTATCAGTGGAAATCAAGGACTTTGGTAAACGTTTTGGTTTATTGACAAAAGCCATTTATTGCTCCTGATGATGGCTACATCAGTAAACCGACACATAGAGTTAAACTTTATTCCTTACCTTTCTTCCCAGATGTACTAGCTGGCGGTTGGAGGGGCTTCATGTTGCCCTGGTGCTCTCAGAGCTAAAAGGGAACAGGAAGCCGATCTGTTTGTGGCGTCTGTATTGCGTCCTGTATTTGTCCCCGTCCTGTCTTTGTTTGTCGCCAGTGGTGTCGAGGGTGGTTTCCTTCACCCATTGGGCTAGCACGTCGTCATATAAGTGAAATACCTTTGAGTACGCCGTTAAACCCCAATCAAACAAAAAAACAAAAAACAAAATCCGAGATGTACTTTATACATCTTCCTGTCTTGTTTTTGGCAATTATTTTAACTCTCGTATATCTAAAACGATCAATGTAATCCAATCTTGCTTCAAAAATGGTATACTAAACTAAGAAACATTTGTACTTTCCTCGTTGAAAACTACCGCATAGATAAAAATGAAATATATTTTACCAGTCGTGTTTTCTGCGAGTTTTGCTCTTTAGTACAGGACAATATAAATAATGTACCTGCTGGGAAAATTACATGAAAGAAAAATGCATCAGAACAGATGAAATTTGTTAAAAGTTCCTTATTGAAACATAACTAAGATTTTATTGGTTTGTTAGTTTGTTTGATTAGTGTTTAACGTCGTGCTCAAGGGTATTTCACTTATATGACGACGGACACAAAAACAGGACATCACAAACAAATCTGTTTCCATTACCCTTAAGCTCTGTGAACACCAGGGCAACAGAAAGCAACCTCTTTTCTCGCCTCTTACGATCGGCCTAGGAATATTCTGCAGGGCCATGGCCCACCCGCTCCCCCACGGGGCGATTTTATTGGTCCAATAAAAGAAATAACTTTTACAAAAACTTAGTTACAATGGGACCTAATTAGAGCCACTCATACCATGTTATACTTTCTCCACCGCTGATATTTATATATATTTTGGTATTCATTCAAAAGACAAAATAAGCCTCAGAAAGCCTTTATTCGTAAATTATTATTGTCTACTTCGCTAACGACAAAACAACTTTTTTGTATAAATATGCAACGTGAAGAGAGAAAACGGTTTGGTTAATTTATTGTCTGCCTTCATTCATCATTCCTTTATATTCTTGACTAACTAGGGGGTAATTACGCTTTGCTGAAACCCTAGCGTCAGTTGACTATACCGATACCCCCACTCTAAATGCGTGTGTATGCTGACAGCACCGATGTCCACCCTTTACATGTGCGTTGTGCGGTGTCTTTTCTCTGTTTAAATATGAATATTATTCTCAGAACAAAATCAATCGCATTTGTCTGGGCAAAAACTCGAAGCAATAGTTTCCACCATCTATTGACAATGGTGTCCGGTAGTGGGATTTACGTGATGTCATATATATGACACCATGTACAATATTTATCATTTGGATATTATCAGTATCTTGACGTCCTTTCCTTCGATACAATTTCCTTAACGGGTTTCTCTGCGGAAAACTTTGCACACCGTTAAACTCAAACTACAGAACGAATTTAGCGATTTACCCAATCTGCCAGGTTGTGAAGTCAACGCATTTAACAATCATTGTCTATCCCGAATAATATATTTTCACAGAATTTGAGAGTGTTTTTGCCATTCTATACTGATAAAATTTGTTTTACTATTGCAGGTAAGTACAACTCCGTATTAACGTAAAGAACGTATTACAGGTTTACCTTACATCAATTTATTTTGTGGGCTTTGGCGGAAATGTAACTTATCCCCCTGGCTTGTTGCAAATGTAACATTACATCCATGGTTTGATGGTTATTGACAAACTGACACAGAGGCTATGTCATTTCATCACAACCTAGAAAGGAAAATTAGGCAGAAAGCTAAGAATTAATACAAAGATTTCCTTGATGGTCTATATTGAATTGTTTTGGGATGTAACCGATAGTTAGGAGTGCGTGTGTGTAGACGATTAATACCGTCTACCACAGTATGTTTTATGACTCAAACAAACTCATTATCGCACGGAATTGTCTCATCATGATCTGTAATGCGTGTCGTGTGTTCGCTAATAACCGATCAATGATATGCTATGTGCCATAGAGAAAGCAAACTCCACTTAAATAATAAACACATTAAATCGTCTATCTGAGAACATACCAAATAAGCCATTGGTCCAATTGTGCTTAGTCAAGCTTAGATTTCCAGTTAAGTTAAAGGGTACAACTTACAGTAAAGAAGATAGCTTTAGTGTTTTGGTTTAGTTTAATGGGTTCCTAGTTCTAGTCTAACAACTGAATTAGTTATTTAGAATCTTGCAATCCATTTGTCTAAAGCGTGCAGGCTGCCCAAGCAGGCTGACGTAAGCCTTGATTCGTATATAATTACATGCTGTACCAGTAGATTGTGATATGGGAGTAATGGCGTCTAGCAAGAAAGGAGACCTGTTCTAAACTAGTTATTTCAGTGGGGAATAGCTGTATGTCTCATTTAACATTAATTGTGTGAATCTGGTCTTTAATTAAGAGTACAAAGGAATCATGCTTATTTTTATAATCAAGGCCAATTCCCCAACATGATGGCAATCTTCTCACATTTACCCACAAACATGACCATTGATGATGAGGACACTGGGAAGCAATTGGCTCTCGCCAGAGGACTGAATACATACATGCAAATAGCAATTTAGATGCTGGTCTGCAACTAAAACCCAATATCCCTGTAATCAATGTCAAGAATCTATGCAACGACCGAGATGCACAAGATTGATATGTTTTGTATACAGAAGCAAAATGTTAGACAGAGATCATGAAGTAAGAAGGTGAGTCAAAGAGCGTAAAATCGTATGAAAACTGGATTCGTGGCTGTAATGAGCTGCAGTGGAGATTGACAAAGTTTGTGTGAATGCAATTTAAACTTAACAAAATCGACAAACGTATGTATATAAACATTTCTTGAAGACCTTTAAGAACTGCAAGCGGAAAACTTTTGTACAATCCGAAATTAGTAACATAGAAAAACTTCCTGACAATAAAAGGGAAAATAGCTAAAATCACGTTTTTTCACCGGGAGCCGAAAACGAAGCATGAATTTAACCTTAGGCCAATTAAAAAGAGGCATCTCTTCCATTTGATAAGTTAGATATTCTGCGTTTTGATTCCTTTTTGGCGTTTTTTACTAATTGGGTTTCTTCTAAACCTTTCTCAAGTCAGTTTCCCCTTTCAATTGTGATACATGAATTGGTTCAAACGATTGTCAGTAGATACGGGATCGAACAAGTGTATTAGTTATGATGGCTGAGTGCAAGCATTTTATTCTTCATTTGATGGTGAGTTTTATTGACAAGAACAAAAGCTAGCACAGATGGGTTTTACAAGTCTGTTTTATCTGCACCTTGTCTTCATACTATTTACATCGACCTATTTCTAGTTTCCAGGCTGCTCTTGACATACTGTTAGAGTTAAATTATTTCGTTCGTTTTTCCCAAACATGTGAAAACTGTCTTCATGGACAGAGAGTAAGAAGTCACATTTCAATATTTCGCATATATGATATATTTCTAGAAAAATATATATCACACTGATACAGGAATGTCAACATATAAAATTGATAGAGGGATGTCCAAAAATAAAACAGGATGGAATACGTTGTATACACATTTCAAGAATGAGCATATTAAGAGAGACAACATAATTATTTGTTAGAAATATCTGGTCTTTGGATCAATTGAAAAGGACTGATTGAATGGTTTCAGTGAACATATGAAAAGTAAGATTAAATATGAGAATGGTATTACATAATAGTTTTTTTATGGAAAGAACCAATAAGTTGTATAACCATAAAAAAAGTATTGTCATGTTTCTATCCCTGCTTCTAAATACCATTCAAAGACGAATGGTAAACACACTACAAGGGAAGTCTCATTAAAATGCTAGCCAAATGATTTTAATAGCAGTTTAGATGCCTGTATCCAACCACGATTCTCTCTCCATATAATCAATATGAATCGATCCATGACATCAAATAACTTGATAAACGTAAATAAATCAATACAAAATGCCCTTAAATGGACAGGACAGCTTGATTTAACAAGTGTTAACATGAAGGGCAATCAAAAACTGTCCAAAGAGTATTTAAGGCTCGTTTTCTGCGATATGCTGATATGCTGACTGGTACCGGGCCGAGGGATCAATGACAAGCTCGGCGTCTTTCTCCCGTTGTTGACCAGCTGAACTCGAGACAAAATTGCGCTGCCTTCCTTCTGTCTGGCGCCGAAGCACCTAGTGTTTCTCGAATGTATTCCTGCATGTCTGAGCCTTTTGGTATGGGCCAAATAAAATACATACGTTATACATCATCTTTTTAAACTCATTTTTGTTAGCGGAAGGTTTCTTTCATAATCGGATGGCTTAACATTTTTTACGCACACTCTCAAGTTCTTTAGCCTGTCAAATGATGCATTAACTGGTAAAACTTTGCTTCTGATTTTAACAAGCCAACACCTTAGAAAACAACAAAATCTTTCAGGAAACAGACAAATGCCATTTTAATAGCAATTTAGATGCCTGTCTCCAACCACGATTCCCTCTCCATATAATCAATATGAATATGAATTGATCGACACACACAAGGTTTATACTCTGTTTTATACAGATCCTAAAGGTCAAGAACCATATTCTATTTTTTCTCCCTCGAGAAATAACGATGTCGAAGGGCGAAGTCAACATGACAAATCAAAGTGAGTTTTAATAGTTGCTGTTATGGGCAAAATTACCTTTTGTGTGAATATGATTATAGAAGTAGTTAATCAAAAGGCATATATGTATCCTAACATTTCCTGAAATTTGTTAAGTGTTTTTAGAAGAATTCTAAAAAAACACTGCCATCGGAAAACTACTTTACGAAGTCTTGGTCAGAACTGTCTAATGATTGTTTTCTCAAAAAAAGAGGAAAGTGATATTTTGCTAAACAGCGTTAGTTTTAAACCAAACTGCAATTTAATTTAATTTAACCTTAATTGTATATAGACATCTGTTGCAATTGATAAATCAGACTGCCTCTCTTTTGTTTCCCTTGTGGCCTTTTTAATCGATTGGATTTGCTCTAATTCTTTCACAAGACATTATTTCCCTTTTTATTGCGTTCCATCAATTGGTTAGAACGATTGCCAGAGAGACACGTAGCCGAGTAAGTGCCCATGTTTCTGTTGGCTGTTTGCTAACCGCGCATCCTCCGGCAGTGTTCGAGTTAACAAGAAGGGATTATGGCACAGGTGCGTTGGACTATTGTGTTCGATTGCATCTCATCACTATTATATTTGCATCAAACTATTTCTGGCACTTTCCAGTTTCCTATATGTTCCTAGTATAATTCCATGATTCTTATCTTATTTCGATGTTGTATGGCTCGTAGCCTTGTTACTTGTCACTTCAGACTCAATGATATTTTACTAATAGGACGACGGATTGTCCACTTCACCATGCCTAATTGCGGTGGAAAACCGAGATGAAACCTCGTTAACCCCCCCCCCCCCCCCCCCTTCCGATTGCCGGAGCCAGTCATATATACCTGGCCTAAATACTCGCTTTTGTAATCTAGCTCAACTGATGCTGTTTTACTTTTAGTGTCGATATTTTATTTTAATGTTAAAATTCCTTTTTACATTTAGGGGCGCCCCGTTAGGGAGCGGGTGGCCCATGGCCCTGCAGAATACTTCCTCGGTCGATCCTAAGAGGCGAGAAAAGAGGTTGCTTTCTGTTGCCCTTGTGTTCACAGAGCTAAAGGGTAACGGGAAGCAGATTTGTTTTGTTCGTTATGTTCTGTATTTGTGTCCGTCGTCATATAAGTGAAATACCCTGGAGTACCACGTTAAACACCAATCAAACAAACAATAGAAGACGCACTTCACCCACCATAGTCCTTTCTCCTGACGAGCATTGGCAACCTCTCGCGGCTTGGAAACACCCATAAAGGCATTTTATTCCTTAGCAGCCTAGTACATTTTTCTGTCAGCCTTAAAGTATGGGGCATCCTCAAATAAATGAGCATACTCTCATCGTATAAATACATGTACAAATCAGTCATTTCAAACTATATATATTATTGAACAATTAAGTATTCTTTAGAATTTTCAATATTTCAAAACCCTCTGGTAAGCGGTGTTGTGAAGGTTATTCAGGAGATAATGTAGTGCTTCAGTTTGGGAATTGTATCAGTGAGTTGCATTGTTAAAAAATATATGAATTTCTATTGAAATATATCAGAAACGTTTTAAAGGTTATCAAAGGACCTAATTTTAATCTAAAAAAACTTGCATTTCTCGTCGTACCCGTTTCCCACGGGTATTTACCGGTAATGCAAAGTCGCTATATCCTTAAGTGTGACGTGTACATACCGATTAAATAA
>JAVFBW010118798.1:0-15166 GCA_034783835.1 Mopalia ciliata
AAGTTTAAATTTCAGTTCTGTATGTTAATTTGAAAACTTCTTGTGGAATTCGAATCAAACTTAGTATGACTGTTCCATTTGACGAGACAGAGTTAAGATATTGCACATGTCAAAGATGTGTAGGATTTTGTTTGGTGTCTTCTTTTCTAGACATGCTCTCACCCGGTGGATTCTATTCAAACTCCATTTTAATATTCCATGTGGCAAGATTTCTTCGGGCGTATATTGCGACTCTCTTGAGCTCTTGTTAATATTTCTTGTAATATGTAACAAATGTTGTTTGTTCCACATACAAATCAGACCGATTCCATTATGGACGGTACTTCCTTCCACTTAGATCGATCTTCCTACTGAAGATTTGTATTTTACGCTTCGTAACTGTTATTTATTTGAAACCAGTGTATCCTATGTGCATATTATTATAAAGTAAACCCTTTAGAGCAAATTCTCTCACGTTTAATCCAATTACGATTTAACTTTTTCTTCGTCAATATAACCTTATTGGTTCAAACACTTGATACGATTTGCAAATTCACAGTTATATCTGACGGATATAGAACTTTACAAACATTGCTAAGAAAAAAGTAGATCTCAATGTTTACCAACTGTATTTGTTCTGAAACTTTTATAAGCATCTGGGGATATTTAAACACGTTCAAAACACGAGGCCTTAGTTCATTCGTTCGCGATAACGCCATTGGCGCGATCGACGAGGAAGAAAGACGATCTAATTGGGGGGCTTTTAACCCAATTTTCCCAAAGGTTATTTTGAACTAGCATGCCCAAGGTATCGCTGGGAGGTAATTTCGTGTTGAGAAAAGATTAAAGGAAACATTGTGGGTTCAATAGACTGGATGAAAAACTATCATTGAAAATCTCCAACAGCGAAAACAATCGATTCGCTGGAGTTCACCTTGGCAAAAAGGTCTTTACTGAATCCACTACAAAATGACATGGCTTCGAAGATGAAGTGGCCAGAAATGTTTGTCTAACACAAAAATCAAAATGAAAAGCATTTGGCATCACATCGATTCCGATTTCTTTCGACAATGGATTACTGTTATTTATGACTAAAATGCATGCGACTCCTGTTAACTAATGAACTTAACGCGCGATCTTGAAGATGTTGTTTAAAGTTCTTAAAAATATTAACCTATTCAAGACATTGGTATTATAAATAATTGTAAATAGCTATATCTGACATAATTTGTAAATACACAATGGGGGAAAAAAACAAAACAAAAAAAAAACAAAATATTTTTGTTGTTTACTGCCACGGGTGTAGTCTGGTGGAAATTTGTCTTTGGGTAGTTTTGACAACATGTTCGCTCCACAGCGTAGCTGAAATACCGCTGAATGTGGCGTTAAACACCAATCAATCAATAAATCAATCATCTATGTTGATAAATAAACCGTACTTTTCTGCGGGCATATTGTGCTTTGTTTACCCACCACATAGGTATTGCGTCTATAGAACCACACTTTGATTTATACCATTGTTAGCTGCTGGGGAAGGAGGAGAGCTTTCTATCCTGCAACCAAAATATAATATTTTTTAAAGATTTGTTCAGTGGCGAGTTACGCCTCACTTGAGGCTATTTCATCAGTATGGTTTTGTGCCGGGCCAACGAGAGATGAAAAAACAATGGCAGTCACTATCGACATCACCTGACGATCACAAGACACATTGAACGACACAATTACCGGTACGAATCTACTTCAAGTTAGGTCCACCCTTGGCTGCGTGGGGCCTCCGTGGCACGTTCTAGTGAGTGTATGCTTCTGGTCCGCATATCCCCCCAAACTTTTGGGTTGCGGGTTCGATTCCCGCCGACAGTATGTGGGTTGGTATGCCAGCAACCAGCGGGAGGTCGTGGATTTTGTGGGTTTATGTACTACCCTGTTGTCCTCCTACATTAATGCTGGTCGATGATCTTTTATTGGGATTTAATCATGTTGATCCAACACCTGATGAAGAAAACAAAAATAAACAAAAAATTGACATGAATCGGGAAATCGGTTTCTATTCTGACGCAAAAATCAAGTTATTGCTTTCATTCGAGTGAAATGTTGCCATTATTGCCGAAACGTTTTATCACCACTTCTTATTTTAGCCTTTCAAACAGTGAAGAAGAAAAATAAAAATTTATTTTCCTTTACCTTTTTTAATCCGTTCAAATTCGGAATCTCTACTGTGATATAACCGAATTCAATTTGTTAGTGTCTCTCACTAAAACAAGATCGTAATAACAGTTGCAGATCACGTTCTACGGTTTTACTAAATAACCATGAAACGGTATTAAGTTAGCCTCACTAATACGTTCGCTAGTAAGTTTAAAGAATCCTGAATAAGCTCTTGTCTTGCCGAATAAGCCATTTTTATAAATTCCTTCATAACGTCATAGATGCGCGCAGTCGCTCAGTAGAATGCTCTGTCTGGCGCCAGTTAGATTTTAGTCTGTAACTCTCGCTAAGCATTGGCTTAAATTTTCATTTTTTAATTCTTTGAAATACGTCTAAATATTGTGAAAATTGAACTTGCCTCGATAGGAAGACACGGACTTCCATTCTGAAATTGATTTCGCAGTTGGATTAACAAGTCCGTCACAAGAGGCGCGTCATGTACATGAATAGAGCATTGTATAACCGATGCCGTATGCGCTCCTGATATGAGCGTTGCACACTTCTAGTTTAGGGATTGAGGAAATATTACAGGGCGTGTGTACATTATGTTAGGTGCTCCCTCTGTCTACTGACAGGCTATCGGAGAGTATTTATCAAGCTTTTGAATTCCCTCTCGGTAAATGTATATCCTCTCAACTCAACGTCTAGAAATCATTTCAGTGTATCCCCGTTGGCTTCTGAGCAATACAGACAAATAAAGTGTATGGGAAACAGTTCACTACCATATACAATATCACAAGGCGAGACTAACAAACATATTAACCGTTATTTATAAACAATAACCCTCTTGGGAATAATTTATCTTGACTTTTCTGAAACAAAATCGTTTTTATCAGTTAGACAACACATCGAATCCCATCCAGGTCGATAGCTGACCATCAATTTTCTATGTCCGACTGTTAACTAAGAATTTCGCTACAAGATGAATTTACTGCCTAGGGATACATTTATGGTAATGTAAATATAGCTGGCGCACTCATATCTATATAGAGTTGTTAATTTGTTTCTACACTAATAAGTTGGCGATTTTTATTATACAATCCTGTGGTTTAGAATCCAATTCATTAGCAGTTTTAGATCACTTGGTCCTATTTGGAACAAACATAAAAAAGGCGTGCTAGAAGTTTAGAATTGGGACGGAAACTTAACAAACGAACGGCTAAGATTACACAAGACAGAGAAATGGGTTACGTCCCCGACACGACCGACTGCTGGATTCTTTGTATGAAATCAACTTTTATCCAGAGCTAGAAGTAAACATCTGTGGAAAATCCGCTCTCATAATTACGGTTGACATTGACAAATATGTAATTTATCCTCGACAATGACGTTCTTTAAACTGCTTGTACCAAGGCTTAAAGTATTACCAGTTTCATGTCGAGGTCGCCCTGAGGAGCCGAAATATCGACATTATTTATGGCTCAGCCCTTGGCAGTTACCTTTAAATGGATAAAACCCAACACTGGGATTCATACAGCTGTTGACTCATGTGGATCTTGGTGGAACAGAAAACGACCCATCCTTACGTCACATTAAAACTCGGCCTCCAGTATAATTCTTAATTTGAAGACTAACCTGGTTCCCGACAGAAACCTGTGGTTGATCCAGAATCTGCTGATAGGGTTGAGAAAATTCTTTCACATTTTTTTCTGATTCGAGCTGCCCATCAAGACACATGTATCAAATGCTTCCGTTGGATCTGCTCTTTGTACTACTGGAACTTATGTTTGGTTTCCTTCATAAAACGAAGACAGACATATGTATGTGTGTTTAACTGAGATTTGTTGAAAACTGAATAATGAGTGGCCCATGCTGCAGTAAATGGCTGCTTCCTTCGATTTTCCTTCTTTCTCACATTTAATTTTCAGACGCCTTCGTCTCTGCTGGGTCTTGGTGCGTTCCACGCAGCAACACCCAAATATTTATTTAAGCAAAAGAACCCACCCTATACCAGCGGTGTGAAGAAATTCAACCAAACCTTTGCCCTGATAACTTTGCTAGCCCTGGTAACGATTAAAACTTGTGATGCTTTTTATATTCGACCCTCGTAAGAGTCGCCTGCCTCAATAGCCAGTGGAAGTATCGTAACCATTTCTTCAACTCCAGTTCTTTAAATTATGTTTTGTTTGTCGATGCAGCCATGGAGCTGTGCGCACTTTCCTGTAACTTCGTTATAGAAATTCTTTTCGTCAACGGCGTCTTTTTTTATTATTATGCCCCGGACTGGACAATTGCAATCCAGCTTGATGTTATTATTAGGATAAAGTAGAATTGGAGTAACCGCGTGAAATGTCTTTGGTCACATGACCAGATTTGCAGTCTACCTATATATAGGTAGAATAATAACAACAAAGCCAAGAGGAAAGATATGTACCTTCTTATTTGCCCAAAGAAAACCATAAACCTGTCAGAATTTTCTGATTTTTTCCCCAATTTTCTAAATAGGTAGAATATCATATGTCATAACTGATATTACATAGGATACTTTATAAACGACTCTAAAATCCTATCAAACAACCATAATGTCGTATATTTTGATGTACACTACATTTTCATACAGAAGCAATATTAGATTCTGGAGCTATTTTAAGACAGCTATCCACTTACATCGTGGTCTCCCTTGTGTTGGTTAAAAGATGTCGAAGACAGCTGGCGATTTTTAATAAAAGTCCACCAAACTTATTGACTGAGTTGTTCTAAGAAAACACAGCCCCTGAGTATATGCTATAACTAAAAAATCTTTAATTAATGTGCCCGAAGTACCCAGAAACAGTTTTTCTGTTGTAAGACCACAATATTGTATGTAACGAGAACAAATTCTCATAGCTTTCACGTTTGGATACCATTATAAACCTTTGTTTAGGGAATATATTCTTGGGTTTACTCCTTCTGAAGAAATCAGCTATTAGTACAAAACCTTCCACTTGAAATGTTATTAAAATAACTGGAATCTATTTATTGTACAAAATACGACCGATATATGGGAGTTGTGGTAAAACGGTCGTATATCTCGTTAAAATCGCCCAGCGGACACAACATTCAGCGCTAAACTTCATCTGTGTACTTAAAGATATATAGCTAATCTCAGATATTTGATATAAAGTTTTCATATCATTGTTGTATCAATTCAATGAGCCAGTGGACCGGCGTATTTGAGGTGTATGAGAGGATTTCATTTTAGTAACCATTTTAACTAACATTTGTAAACGCAATTGATAGTTAGCACGTAGAGCAGCTATGATTTACCTTGAACTCGGTTGTGTCTCTTTATGGTAGCAAGTATATAATCATTACTATTTAATAAAGCTGTTAGATACAGATAACAATATACTTAGATCGATTTGTAACGAAATGTTATAAGTATCTGAAGATAGCCCTTCAACAATGAGAAGCTTAACATATGTAGAAAGCGGTAAGAAGCAATGAGTTTAATGATGTCTAACTCTAAACAATCTGTAGACAACGTTTGCTGGTTCCTATAGACGTATAACAGTGTATAACTCATTTCTCTCTGGTTCGTTCTCATTTCGGGTCGATATGTTTACATTTCTGGTCGGTTTGGGAATATTTTGTTTACATTTTGTGCCAGTTTGTTCACAATTCGCGTGATCGCATGAATATTTTTATTGAGGATAAATACAATCAAGACAGTTAAACATCATAAGATTTTCAAGACTATACCAAATCCTGTCGCATCTTGGTTGTACGTCTGTCGATTATAAATGAAATACACTGCCGTCATATACATGAAATACTCTTAAGCGAATAGGCATGACCTTTGTGTCACTTTAGGAATTTCAAAGAGACGGTTTGATACAATTATGGTTTTGTTATTAACAATTTTTTATTATGCTAAAGTATTTACTGAAACCAAATCAGCAGAAATGACAAACCCTGCTGAAACTAAATGTTGTCGAAAGAGTTAGATATTTGCTACCATTTTAATCCAAACATTTAATCAAACTTATGATCCACTATTAAATACATGTTAGACTGGTTGAAGAAATGAAAGAGTTCAGCACGGAATTTATCTCCCGAAATGGGAAACTTTAGCAGGGCACAAGCCTTAATATCATTCTGCGTACCATTAAACAAGCGACAATAACGAACGTATGATTGAAGTTTTGTAAAAACAAAGTGCCTTACGTAGATAGGATAATATCGTATATGGTAATGCTTTGACCGGTCTCGTGGTCATTTTTTCTTCCTGGCTGAAAAGTTTAAGTAGTTGTGTGTAAAATAAAACACGCTCACGCCCTAACAAACTCATTATTGACCATTGCTTGTTGTTAAAGCTCTTTGAGAGCAATATTTTACTTTGGCTGATTTACCCTGTAATTCAAAAAGCTGCTTTGCGTTGGATATTTCGATCGGCTTTAGGAAAGCTTTAGGAAAGTGTGATTATATGAACGCTGAAAATCTTTTTGGATAAGAGCAAAACCCACAATGTTCTGTGTCCTTGAACGATCGACGTCAATATGCAATGACTCTTGGTGGAATTGAAAAAAAAAACACACTTAACACTGTGATCTGTTAGTCTTATAGTGGACGTGTAAATATGAGATATATTAACACGTACTGTAAGCCTCCATTGTCTTCTCACCATTGTCCCAAACCCAACAATTTGAACGATGCTTAAGACTGATTAAAACAGTTTCAATAAAGAGAGGCTTTTAGCTTTGGATTACAGTGGGGAAAATATGGTAGTTATGGTAACCTCGATCTATCCGCAATTGATGGTGTCTTTGCAAGGAAAATAATGCATTAAGCACCCAGCTGTCATAATGAACGTGTCTCAGTAAAGACCTCAACTGTTCTACGCCCATCATATCTGGCGTCTTAAAATCGTTGCCTTTAAGGCATGCATTTTGGTTGTTAAATCATCTCGTACGACATAGTCTGTTTTCTTTTATAGATAATTCAGTTTCAATTTGTTTAGATTATAATCTTTTAGATTCCGAACATAATCTTATTCTTGACATGTATGTGGTAGACCTATTAACACGTACTGTAAGCCTCCATTATCTTCTCGCCATTGTGAGCTCCTAAAACAAACAATTTGAACGATGCTCAAGACTTATTAAAACAGTTTCAATAAAGAATGGCTAGTATAGCTGGAGCTCTACCAAGTCAGTTACTAAATCATCTTAATGTAATTTTGAATATTATTAACACACTCAGAGCACCATTTTTAACACCTGCAGGTTATAGGCTACCATTCAGGTTAACTAGTTAGCTTTCCCTTCAAGTCTTATGGAACGTGTTGATGTTTACATAAGTGTGCGGATAGGGGACATAAGACGTTAAATACACTCGCGGTTTTAACACCTTTATCAATGTCACTATTTTGTGAATTACTTCATAACATATCGGCTGAACTATAACACAACCTTCAGTAAAATGTGCTAACATCGGTTTATCGGTTCCAGTTTTAGATCAACGAGGAACCAATCGACCTGAAGAGGATTAATTGCTGGGCCTTATGATCTACACAGTGTTCCAGTATTTGTAGAACTGTTTCGCCGGAAATATTGGCTGGTAAGCTTAAAACAACTCAACCCTTTAAGAGAAATATAGCAGGCTATAATATTATAGTATTCCCACTTGCTATAACCGTGTCTCCGTACAAACTTTCGGCCTCTCTCTGTATTCCCACTGACTGTTACCCTGTCCCCGTACAAACTTTCGGTCTCTCTCTGTATTCCCATTGACTGTTACCGTGTCTTGTACAAACTTTCGGCCTCTCTCTGTATTCCCACTGACTGTTACCGTGTCTCCGTACAATTTTCGGCCTCTCTCTGTATTCCCACTGACTATGTGACCGTGTCTCCGTTCCAAATTTCGGCCTTTTTTATTATCACTGACTATGTTACCGTGTAGGCTATCCGTGCAAACTTTCAGCCTCTCTCTGTATTCACACTGACTATGTAACCGTGTCTCCATTCAAAATTTCTACCTCTCTCTCTGTATTCACACTGACTGTTACCGAGTCTCCGTTCGAACTTTCGGCCTCTCTCTGTATTCCAACTGACTATGTTACCGTATCTTCGTGGAAACTTTCGGTCTCTCTCTGTATTCCCAGTGACTATGTTACTGTGTCTCCGTTCAAACGTTCGGCCTCTCTCCGTTCAAAGTAGTACCATGACAATGATATCAGCTTCGTTACAATTACCAAACTGCACACAAGATCGATCATTGGTCCCGAAACACGAACATTCTAACAGAATAGTAAATGGCAGCGACAACTCGTTACTTGTAGATTTATTGTTATTTTTTTTAATTAGCACCTTTCTAGAATAGTTTGTATTTTTAAGATTTACAGGAGCAAACATCAACAATTCCCGTCTTTTAATTGAATCAGAGAGTGTAGTCTCAAACATTTCTGGTCATAATTAGACAGATGTTATTTGTCTCACACACAAATCTGACCCATTCCAGTATGGACGGTACTTCCATCATTTTCATTTTGATCGATCTCCTTGCTGCCAACTTTTATTTTACGCTTCATCACTCTTATTTATTTTAAGCGTGTGTACCCTATGTGCATATTATCATAAAGCAATCCCTTTTTAAGTAAATGCTCTCAAGTCTAATCCAATCACGCCTAAACCTGTCACTGCCACAAGCGATTGTCGTCTAAGATGGTCTAAAACACATAAAAGGTGTCCAAAATTACATTCAGAAGAAACCGTACGTCAATATAACCTAATTAGTTCAAACACTTGATACGACTTTCAACTACACAGTCATATCTGAGGGGTATAAACTAGCTTACAAATTAAAAATCATTACCATACAACTTTACTAACATTTGCAAAGAATATGAGAGATCAAATTGTTTACCAACTGTATTTATCTAGCAAATTTATAAGCGTCTGAGGATATTTAAAACATTCATAGCAGAAAGCCTTGGTGTATTCGTTCTTGATAACGCCATTTTCAATATTGACGAAGAAGAAGGTAGATCTAATTAATACATTGGATTTTTAACTTAATTTTCCCAAAGGTTATCTGGAATTAGCATGCCAGAGGTATCGCTGTTAGGTAAGTTCGTGTTGAGAGAAGATTATATCAAACATATGGGGTTCCACGGCCTGGATCAAAGAAATATAATTAGAAATCTCCTACAGCGAAAACAACCGATTCGCTGGAGTTTGTTCACCTTCACACAAAGGCCTTTACTGAATTCCCCTCTACAATAACATGGCTTCTTTGTTGTCTTGTGTCAACATTGCCAGAGATGTTCGTCTAAAACAAAAATCAAAAGGGTCTGTCAAACCATTGATTCCGATTTTTTTCTACAATGGGTAACTGTTGTTTAACTCGTATAAAGCTGTGTTTATCTGATTTCAACAACTCGTGCTATCTAATTAAGTTCACAAATGATCTTCACTAGAAAATCTTGTTTAATGTTCTTAAGAAGTGAAATGAAAGCCAATAGTGATAGATTACAAGGTATGCGTACTCTGTGTTAAGTGCGCTCTCTCTCTACATAAAGGCTAACAGATTTCTTCTTCTATTTTAATTATGGAACAATCTTTCCGTGCAGATTCTACCACCTATCCCAAGCTTATGAAATGTTCTAGTATCTGCACTGACACGTTGCCCGATAATAAACATAGAAGTTGAAATTCATAGAATCGTGTTATATAACTGCTATACTGCCACTAAAACAAGTTATGGGAGAGTATTTTTCGGCGTTTAAGTACCCTCTGGATAAATATATATCCTCTCAACTTAACATCTAGAAATCATTTCACTTTTAGGCAGGTATGAATTTTGACGGATATACTATAAGGTATAAGGTAACCGTTCACTCACATACAAAGGCGAGACCACAAAACCTATTAACTTTTATCTAGAAACCATAACCCTCACTATGAACAATCTATCTTGGCTTTTCTGAAAGTACGTTTGTTTATATGTGAGACAAAGCTATCGACACCCATCCATAAAACCCGCGGAATAGGGTCGAAGACGTCATCTAATCCTGTTTATATCCACAGAGAGACAGCATGGAGTCTTTGTATGAAGTAGACATGTTATCCAGAGCCACAACTAAACATCTGTAGAAAATCCGCTATCATACTTACGGTTGTCATTGACAAATATGTAATTTATCCCCGACAAGGGCGTTCTTTAAACTGCTTGTACCAAGGCTCAAAGTATTACCAGATTCAGGTCGAATTGGGGAGGCGAAATAGCGACATTATTTATGGCTCAGCAATTGCCAGCTACCTTAAAGTGGATAGAGCCCAACAATCAGGGATTCATATAGCTGATTACTCCTGTAGACTCTTGGTGGAACACCAAACGATCCATCCTTACGTCACATTAAAACTCCTTTTCCCATATAATACTTAATTAGAAGACTAAATTGGTTCCCCTGACAGACACTTCTGGTTGATCCAGAATCTGCTGATAGGGCTAAGAAAAATTCTTCACATTTTTTCTCATTTCGGTTTCCGATCAAACCTAATCTATCAAATGCTTTCGTCGGATCTGCTCTTTGCACTACTCCAACTTAGTTTTGGTTTCCCCGATTAAGCGACGGCGAACATATGTCTGTGTGTTTAAATGAGATAAAGCTACTTTGCGTTGGATATTTTGATCAGCTTAAGGGCTTTTAAGAAAGTGTTATTATATTAATGCTGAAATTTTTTTTGGGGACAAGAGCAGAATCCACGATGTGCTGTGTCCTTTAACGATCAAGGTCAATATACAATGACCCTTGGTAGAAATGATATAAACCAATTTACACTGTGATCTGTTGGTCTTATAGTGGACGTGTCAATATTAGATCTATTAACACGTACTGTAAGGTTCCATTGTCTTCTAGCCATTGTGAGCTCTCAAAACCAACAATTTGAACGATGCTTAAGACTGATTAAAACAGTTTCAATAAAGAGAGGCTTTTAGCTTTGGATTCCAGTGGGGAAATATGGTAATTATCGTAACCTCGCAATTGATGGTGTCTTTACAAGGAAAATAATTCATTAGGTACCAAGCTGTCTTAACGAACGTGTCTCGGTAAAGACATCAACTGTTCTAGGCACATCATATCCTAAAATCGTCGCCTTTATGACAAGCATTTTGGTTTTTAAATCAATTCCTATGACATATGGCAAGCCGTTTTAGCACGTCTACCTTTATTCTTTATATGTCGAATAAGTTTTCCTTTTATTTTACTTATGTACAATTCTTTCCCACATATTACTGTCACATATGTACATAAGCAAAATAAAAGCAAAACTAATTCGACATAGGTAGAATAAAGGTAGAAGTTGTAAACGGCTTGCCATAGGCCTAACTATCAGCAGTTTTGAAAATGTTATTAGAACTTTATCAAATTCTTTTCTTATCTTGTTAGAGACAGGTTAATAGGGACGGACTTGGTTATGATGTATTTCTGCCATACATTTCGGTGTATAATAGTGATAACTAGTCAATAAAGTTTCCCATAATTGCCAGCATAATAGTATGTGTCTTATTTTATTGAAATAAAATTATCTTTTAGTCATTTTGGTGATTTTGAGTACTGTATATAGCTGGGATGTACTGGTCTTGTCATTTTATCTCTACACCGTCCTGTTCTAACTTAGCGATAAGTTTCCCTAAATAACTTACGGCAAAAAAATTCTGCCAAAGATTCATAATCTCGTCTATTTTTACTTACGCTACACTTTGATGCTGCTATGTAGTAAACCTAGCCATTAATATCGTGGACTTTTTCGTGCTATTTAAAAAAAAACGCCATAGAAAACTGGTTATCATTAGAAAAGCAATTTCTGGACACTGAGAAAATGTGTTAGAAACAACAACAGTTGTCTCCTATCTATAGAAATATTATAAATAATTACCTTTAGTACAAAAGAAAATTCCAAGCAATGCGTATTTTCTGGAAACAAGTATTACCAATGATTGTACAACCTTTACATTGATGAACGTGTCAATTTAAGTTGTCATCATGTAAAACCACCCCAAACCCGTTTCGTTTTCCATTAAACTACATTTACATATCAAATAATTGTTCTTCCTGAAGATTCAATTACCAGTTTAAATCTCTGTATTGGATGACCTAAAGAAATAGAGGATAACTGATGAACGGACTTTTCAGAATTAAGCGGGCCCTAATATAAACCTTCTTTCTAAACCAGCTGCAGGGAAAGTGTTAAACCCTATTGGTATTGGTAGTTTCATCGATGTCTCAGATAAACAGGGGACTTACGTGTATTTGCTTATAATATCATTTCTTTGTATAGCCAAAGTTTGACGTAAAACCGGGCGAATCTCTGTCTTGACTTATCCATCAATAAACTCTCCTTATATACCTAAAGGTCGACAGTTCCTCCCAAAGATTAATTTGTTTGATGTAGGTTTAACGTCGTACTCAAGGGTATTTCACTTATATGACCACGGAATGTCCACTTCACACTGTTCCTTGTCTCATTACGGTGGTAAACCTGGAGGAAACCTCTTACAAAACAACCCCGCGATTGCCGGAGCGACATTGTGTGGCTCACTCATATAGGCCTACATGGGGGTGGACAGTCGAATTCGAGTAGCGCACACGCTACAACTAAGCCACGGCCGCAGGCCCCTCCAAGATTGAAGTTATACTTATTTACATAACGTAGGCATGTTAATTCGATGCGCTAATGGACCGAGGTGTCTGGCGGTTATAAGGTGCGTCTCCCTATTGGGCTACAAATGGCAGGCTTTATTAATCTTAAGATCAACTATTCCTATCGGAGTTTTAAATAGAAAACGTCATAGAAGAAAATCTCTAAATCCATCAGAAAAAAATCTTTATTTAAAAGAAAAGTTTAATAGTGATGAACACTCCAAAGCTCCCTGTTCTGTGCTCTAATGTGTTAATGGCCTTTATGAGAAATACACTCAACGATCAGAGGTGTCCCACCTTTCCAAATGTGACAAGTCTTTGTGTATCCCAGATACATTAAGAGACTCCAGGGATATCACGAGGACCTAGTCTGCTTGTCTCTATATACTGACAGTTTAATTCATATTGCGTTTGTCAAACCTGGTTGCAGACTCTAACTAAGGGAAGTTTGTTTAGAGAGTAGAAATGCTCTCTTTATTAAGCACTTTGAAGGAAGATTAACATTCCATCATGAAAACACTTCACATCTTTGTTATAGGCCCACTAATGTCAATTATTGTTGAAATACACCGTCATCATATAAGCAAAAGATGGTCTGGCACACGTAAAACACCAATCAATCAGTCAATAAAATAATAAATTATTCAATCAAATCCGATTGCTTCACTCTATAAATAAAGTGCACCTAAATCAGCTAGATAATATTGGCCACACAGAATTAGCGAAATTAATATTACGTGTGAGTGAAATAGGTTATTCTATTTGCGAGAATTTGGATTGGTTGGGGTAGCTTCCTGTTGCTCTGTAGCGAGGAACAACACGAATCTCACTTGTTGTTCTGTTTTAATGTTTTGTGTAGTGGTTGCCCAGTCTCGTCTGTATATTGCCAATGACATTCAGGGGAATAAACTTTGCGCATTTCGTGCTGGCACGGATATCAGCAAAATAACCTTAAGCACGGCGTTGAGCGCTAATCAATGATCTATTTGTGAAAGAAATTGCAATTAATGGGCACCATGAAGCTGATCTGGTAGGTAAGGCATTGTATTGTATTGTATTACCGCGTCTTGTCTTTTTCCCAGTAACGTCGAAGTTAGTTTCCTTTGGGCTATAGCCTGTGGTTAAATAGATGAAATAACTTACTTACTTTGAGCATCAAAATTTACAACTTAAAACAAACAGATATGATCGGATTAAACCTCTTCCAAAGGATTGGTCCGATACCGTCTGAGAAGATGTCAACGATGAGACGGTGTGTCATAAATATGCAGAGGTGTTTTAAACAGGATTAATACGAAAACGGTATCCAATATATACGCGAAGAAAACTGGCGACATCTATCCTCATAATTATGTATGATGTTATTGTCTAAGGAATACATGCTATTCAGGAATTCAAAAATGAAAGCTTTTGATCATGGTCGGATCAGTTAATTACGATGACTGATTGATTTATTGATTTATGGATTGATTGATTGATAAAATGGTTCTGTGTATAGAACTAATAAGAGTTATTCAGCTTATGGCTGTGAACCCTTAATGGTTCTGTATCGAACCTTTTTTGAATTGGTTATATAAAGAACCGTTTCAAAACGGTTCTATATTGAACTATAAAGGGTTCCATACCGAATCCCACACGGTTCTATTTAGAACTGTAAATGGTTTTTATATGGGTTCTAAAAAGAGCCTTTTATTGGGGATATGTAAGGAACCAAAAAGGGTTACTCATTTATTTAGAAAGCACTGCATTGCTTTCTCACTTAACGTCGTTCACTCAAAAATGTGTCTCCGGGTTGCACTCAATGCTTGTATAATGTTAATGATTTCTCTCCAAGACTTCAATTGATGCTTGGTTGCACGCAAGAATATTTTTCCTATGGAGTAAATAAGCCGATCTTCAAAGATAAACACAATTTAGTATCATTTCATGGTGTATAGTTTTTACGGAATCCTATAGAATGGTATAGAGGCTGAGAGGAAATTGTTTGGTTTTTTCATTTCATTTTGTTTTATTAAATCAGAATCGTAACAAACATGGACAAATACATATTATACTTTTCACCCTATAAAACAGGTCCTTAAGTAATTGTTATAATTCACTTATACAAAACTAAACATCTACCAGTTTGAAAACAACTGACTGTAGTTAACTAAACAAAGGTAATGTGCAAACGCATTTACAATAATTGTCAAAATACAATTATGGTTTTGTTATTAACAATTTTTTACTATGCTAAAATATTTACTGAAACCAAATCAGCAGAAATGACAAACCCTGCTGGAACTAAATGTTGTCGAAAGAGTTAGATATTTGCTACCATTTTAATCCAAACATTTAATCAAACTTATGATCCACTAT
>JAVFBW010118809.1:4857-15161 GCA_034783835.1 Mopalia ciliata
TTTTTTTTGTTTTTTTTTTTTTTTTTTTTTTTTTTTTTTTTTTTTAACGTTTATTCAATTATTGCCTTGTTCCTTGGTTCGGTTGATAGTTTTATATCTTTGGAAGTAATTGTTTAATCGATTGACTTTAGCAAACCAGAAAAATTTGGAAAGTATGATCAATGCCCAGCTAGTACCCATGACCTCTTAGAGAAAAAGTTAAGATGGCTTTCCTTTCAATTCCAATAGATGGTGCAATATTTTACTTTTCCTTTACGGTTGAAAAAAATCATACATGCCTTCAAGGAAGACGTTTGTTAACAGAGCTGTTGATTGGTTTAAAATGTCTTGACTACTTGAGTTCAGTGTAGTGGGAATGATATCCAGTTCCCTATGGAAGGTTCAGCTGGTACAAGTAGGTAGAATATACCATACTGTGTTTCTGGTGATATTATATTAATGTGTGCTGTGTGATTGTATTTACAGGTGCTCCTATAGGAGGGACAGACTCCCATAAGTTATATGTTCGCTGTAGTGACCCCAATGTGATTTGTGAGAGTAAGAAAACACAGGCTGGAGAGCCACAAGATGTCTTTCTCAAGGTGGGTCATTTCTCTGCTAATCACTACAGTTATATGTTTTTGGACATTGATCTTAGAAACAGGAAGTAAGCCCCTTCATGAATACAGTTTATTGTTGATTTCTGTTTATTGTAATAAAGTAATAATGTTTTTGCACAGATAATATAAGAGATGACATGATATTTTTGACATCATCTTAATTGTGACATCAGGGCAATGTGGTAACCTGATGTACTCAATTGGATGAAAGCGTTCCACCGACTGCTGCTGTTGTTCTGTGACTTACTCTGGGCACTACAATGTACATTCTTGCAGGGACAATACAGAATATAAAGATTGTACACTAGAATTTAACCAAAATAAAAACCAGTTGGGTAAAAATATTTATCTCGAGCCAGTATCACTTTTTTCTGTTAGTGTACTCTAGAAAATCGATTGTTTCCAGCTTGAGATTTTTGCTGTAGTAATAGACTTTGTAATAATACACAGGCTTTTGTAGAATAACTTTGATGGTTTAGAATGTGTGGGCCCAAATATTTAATGATAATGATACATTTGTTCACAAGATGTTCCCATCTTCTGTTCAGATTATATGTAATGTATGTTTGTGATTCTCTGGTTACAGGTAGCTTGTGGTCCTTCACCTCAAATTAAGAAGTTTTTCATAGCTATTTACACTGATTTCTACCTGACCCACCCAGCTCAACTCTGGCAGTTTTACGTCCATTCTCTGCAGAGAGTGGATGTGTCATGCGTGGAGGGACAGGCTAACAGATTCTCACTCATACTCAGGTAGCTAATCAACATATCATTTTTCAGGCACTAAATAACTGTTGTATATAAAGGAAATGGGTAAATACAGTTGAGTAACAAGTTGAGTGGATGTTTTATAACAACATTTCAATCCACCTTACACAAAAAGAAACCAACTTGAAAAACATTTATTGTGATTACTTTACCGACAAACGGTTTTCAAAAGAAAATGGTGGTGTTGGGGATTAATTTCTGTTTGTTTTTTGCAGAGGTACTCAGTCATCCCGTCTTGTTCGTTGTTTCTCCTCACATCCTAACGAGATGGCTCTTCAACCAGCAGAACCTTTTATGTTAGCTGCCAGTACAGTTCATGAGTTAACAGTAGCTGTGCGTCCTTTGAGGGTCGGCAACAAGTTTTTCTACATCAATGTGATCGACACGGAGTACCATCAGTTACTGAGAAGCTGGCTGGTTTGTGTGAACTGTCGACCACCAATGATTTCAAGAGCGTATGAGCTCCATCTACCGATAGGTGGAGGAAAAGGCTCAAACAAACGAATCACATTTACAAATCCATATCCTCACAAGAAAACCTTCCTTTTGCGGTCAAATCGAGACGATTTACTTCAGTTTAAAGACACTAGATTGGAGATCGATGGAGGATGTACACAAAACATTGGGCTGCGTTTTGCGCCAGTCATGCGTCCAGACGCCACAGAAATTCTTATCTTTATAAATGACGTGGAAGAGAAAAATGAAGAAACCTTTTGCATTAAAGCAAGTTACTCTATTGAGTAGAGATGTCAATGTTAAATTGATGTAGCTCAAAGAAGGAATTTTACAGGTTCTTAATAATTATTGGAAGTATTTAATATAAATTGAAAATCTTATATATAGCTTTTCTGGTCTGTATTGATATTTGAACAAAACTGAAGCTCGGCAGCCAATTCTGTGTACAATTTTATGAATAACAAACCAACCAGCTGTAACTAAGTTCTCAGATCCAAGAGGAAAGGTGTTTTAGATAAGAATTTCCTGGAAAATTATAAAGCCGTAAGTTACTTTGCATCTAGAGGACTTTCCTACGGAATCATCGAGATGCTGAAGACGTTTGACCTTGGTCATTTAAATGTCCTTTATTTATTATTATGTATACAAATAGCAGGGTAATTTTCGCTTTACTCAGAAGCCTTGACAATGGTTTTAAAATAACCAACATATTGAATCACCATGTATACATGTGTATCTTTTATTGGAGTTTACTCTTCTTTGTGAAAATCATCAGTGGGAATAATGCTATTATTTAAGAAGCCTTATTATTGAACAATGTATATGTATAATTATTTCCCTGAAATAACCTAATATGACGTAATATTTTAGCAAACATCTCTGGTTTTTCAAAGAACCATTTATATATATATCTGGTCACATTAGGTCCTCCGGCTTAAGGAGGTATGTTTTATTCAGAAAACTCATACTATTACATGCAGCTGTGTTAAGGACATTATTTTACCTGATTATTTATTTGTAACACTTGGCATTACTGTTAAGTTGCTGTTGTAACTCGAGGTTCATTGCACATGGCTGTCATAAAGGTGAGCATGTCATTAAACAGTAACAATTATTTCTGTCCAGTAAAAGTGTTTGTTTAGGAGGTATGTAGTGTGGGAGAATTGTCGCACCTGTATAATTGTTATCTGTTTAAATGGCAAATTAGATTTATATGTGTTAAATATAACATACTACAATGTATTAGAAACATCACCAAAATATGGTAAACCGATAACTTAAATTTGTCATGTAAAATACCTCTGTTTGACCAATGTCTGGGTGAGAGTAGTATGGTACAAGCCAGGTCCTGCTATAGCACTGAGGCCGGTTGTTTGAAGTGCTGTTAGATTTAATCCACTATTACAGGATGTCACACCATAACTTGTAAGTGATTTAACCTGGTGTTCACCACTAAAAGCCTTTCAAGCAACTGCCCCATGCAGCATATATTAATAATAATAAAAGCTTTATTTATTGAGGGTACAAATTAAACTCAGTCAACAAGTTGTTGATCTTCCCTGAGGCCCTCCACATACGCACTCACACAAACACACTTTTTTACATTAATTATTATAGAGTATCTATTCATTGCTTGTAAGTCCGGCCAAATTAACCTCTGCCAGACTTGTGCCTTGTGCAACATGTCAAAATGTTAGCTCTTAATTTAGAAGTCTTCTTATTTTTTTTTGTCTAATGATCTTATTATTCAATATAAAGAGCCAGAGTAAACAAGAGCTCTGTCCATGAAGGGCGATTATGTTTCATCTCATAATGAGGTAGTTCAAATTCAGTATACCTGCCTTTAATTTAATCCAGAGAATAAAATAGTCTGAAAATTATTTTCTTTGTGAGTAATAAAGAACTCCAATGGAAGACTCAAAATGTCAAAAATATGTCCTTAAAGGCAGACTTCAAAACAGTCGGGATTTGTGGCCTGTCATCTTGAATAAAAGTGTGTGAGGCCATTTAAAAGCATAACCTTCCACAGTGCTTTGAGGAGTAAGAGGTGCCAATTACTTTATACAATTACCTCCTGTGACAGTGTCAACATTTTGAGACTCCTATATCACAGAAAAAATGTTTAATTGATTTTATGGTAGTAATGTATTTTTGCCTATATAGATCAACACCAATCAAATCACCCTTTATGAGCCCTTTGAAAACACAGAATCAAAAAGAAGTCCATATGGTTCAACCTTTCTGATGAAATTCAACACTTTATAAGAATGTATTTATTATTATTATTTTTAAATTGTGATACTGGTATATATACAATATTACTTTCAGCTGAAATTTCTTATTCTGACAAACATGTATTAGAAACTTTGTGTTAGCTTTAAAGTTCTGTATAGAATGTAAATTATACATTTAGTTTTCAGCAAATATCCGTCCATGTGAATCTGTCTTACATTGTATCTTGTTTACAGGTAAAGTTTAACAGCTGAGCTCATTGTATCTATCTTGAAAAAGTTATTAGAGTGACATTCAGAAGTTTGAAAAAATAATAAGTATAATGTAAGAATTTACCTTTGTTTATTAGACACAAAGTTGTCTGGGTCAGACTTAAAGACTCCTCTAGGTACTTATCTAGATAGAATTAATAATCATATTACCTGTGACTATGTAGACTATTACATGTGTCTACAATTGATGGGTAACAGATATCCATGAAAAGAAAATTTCTTCAAAATGTTTATCTTGCGGGACATTTAATTAAATATTATATTTTGATACATAGTATAGTTTTTGGCCAATAAAAGTTTTGCATTGGATGAAATTGTATTGTTTAGAGACTAGTTTAGATTCAATTTAAACAATATTATATTTTTGAATTATCACTGTTAATATAAATTCAAAAGATGAAAGTGATTTTCTTTTAAAAAAAAGAGAAAGCATTGTTTTGATAATTTCTCATTTTATAGACAACTTGTGTGTATAGTGTATATTTATGTAATGTTTGCCGTCCATTGTTATTTCAACATGTTCATATCTGTGATATTATAATGTAGGTCATATAACCCACTATCATTCTCTTTATTGTACATCTCTATTTTAGCAACAGTTTAAAGAAAATACAAAAATATTATAGTACGGATGTGTTGAATTTTCATTCTTAATTGGTTCTGATCATCTTGGGTGTTAAAAAAAACAACCCTATCACTGGCGGCACATACTGTCTAAACTTGGACTCGAAGGAACAATAATTTTCCAAAACACAGCATTCAGTTGTTCTCAGCACTAAGAGGCAGCATGAAGTTGATCTATTCTGTGATTTATTTGTATTGCATCCTGTCTTGTCTTTGTTTGTTGTCAGTGGCCTATAGGGTTGTTTCCCTTCACCCATTGTGATGGCACGTATGTGAGTGAAATAACCTAAAGTATGATGGAAAACCCTAATCAAAAATCAAAGAACAAAACACTTTGGATTTTACTGTTGTGTTCTTGTTGGGGTGCACAACACAGACCTGCCTACTCGCTGTGTTGTGGAGTATTTTGTACACATAATATACGAGAAATACACCATTAGGCCATTAATAACACACTATAATTGAAATTCTGTGCCATGCTTTAGCACAAAAAATACACAATGGTAGGAAAATACTCCTAAAAAGGCCTGACAGCATCAAACACCAACCAAGCAAACAATCAAAGTACTGCTCTACATGTTGTTGATCAGTATACTGGTGAACCTTATAAACCTGGTGCTACCAGTCATCAGCTTTGTCATCTACATTTTGAACTTAAAATTTATAAAAATAAAAACAGAAAAATAAATAGCTTTATCAGATGCCACTGTCGAGTTATATTTGAATCGCCCCAGAAATATGTTCAGTGAACGGCTGTTATAATTAGTGACTAACAGAAACGATGTTAATTTGTGTCAGAAGATGTCTGTTTCTTGACTGACAGTGAATATACATTTACAGTAAGCCTTGTAAATGGAGGATTGTGGCGTCACTGTTAATGCGTCTGTGATGATGTCAAGACTTGTTAATTGGACTAAGAGCATGCATGTATATTAGATGTATAGCCTACTTATCATCCTGAGTTTAAACCGCCTCTTTATTATTTTAAGAAAGCTCCAATCTCATTGGGTGTGGTAAAGAGAGGTTGTCTGAAAGCAGCTGTTGTATACTCTATTTGACTCCGGTTTTTCAATATATTAAGGGAAGGAAGAGAGGCTTAATGCAACAAACTTCTTTTCCACCTTGCCTCGGGACAGTGGCAAGACAAGTCATTACCTATGCATGAGGACACTCCTCTGGAAAAAACTAGTCATTCTGTTCAATGTGAGAGAAAACTTGGGATCAGTATCCATGCCTTACTGTCATACTTGGTTCTTCCAGACAGAAAACTGCTTATAGGAAAGAGTTTCTCTATCTTTTACATGATAAAATGAAGAGGTATAACCTAGTAAGTCTAATTATGGATCAAAATATATTTTTACCAAAATCGACTGACTAGGTTTTTCCAGATCACGGGACAGTTGGACGAAGCTTTCAAAGCTTTAGCAGCAACACAAAGTCAATCCCTAGAAGAGTTGAGGACTCTAAATGTACACACTTCCTGTTTCAAGCCTTGTATCTAGTTGACTGTTACCTGGTTTTTCTTCGTACACAGGTAGGATATACAAGCATTAAACTGCAATCCGTTTATATAATAACCAAGTCAAATTAAACATTTTTGCAGCATATAAGAGAAAAGTCAATATTTGATATAGGTCACATGAAAATCATTGGTGACCAGTTCAGCCATATAAGTGTGCACAGGTTAAAATCCCAAAAAAACAGAATAAATATCAGAATTTGAAAACATAAGACATACATATAGATATATTATTTATTCATACATTAGACCATATATAGTACAAAGAGATCAGTAAATAAGCTCAAAGTAACAAGATAGGTTAAGGTAATTTATTGGAGGACGTACTCATTTTGACATGGAATGAATGCCACATTTAGCATGTTTAAGATTTAATTAAGCTTGTAGTATTGTGTCTAAAGTGGTGCTAGTAAAGTAAGTTTCTCCTTTAAGGCATGATTGGTGTGTGGATATTGATGAAACATAACTCTTCAACTATGAACATGAAAAGACAGAAAAACATAGCAATGATAATGTACATTTTACTATGGTTTGTAAATTATGCCTGCAATGCCAGCGAATCAGGCATGTTATTAAAAAAACAAAAAAATGACATTATAAACAAAAGTTTTGATTCTTACATCTGACCTGAACCTAAATTCTATAGATTCATAACAAGGAAAAGAATAAATTCTTTGTAAATAACCAACAGTACCCTCATCATTATTTGATGAGATTAGACATTTGAGTGAGGGACAGTTCCAAAAGCCTACGTACTGCAGGTCTTGTGTCGTCATTGTCATTAACACCATCTTAAGATCGCTTTGTTATTTTTATTCAACTTGGGATTTCCACTTTGTATAATGCAATTACCAGTACACTTGGGCAGCTAATCAATTCTTTGTCCTTTCTCTTTAAAACCTCAATTATACACTAATAAATGAAACATTACGAATAAAGTAGTACAGCAATGTATTGACAGTATTTCCTTCATACTTAAACTCCGCTCATTTTGGAGTTAACCCGAAAAAATTGAAAAACTTTCATAACAGAAGGAAGCTGGTTGTCGCACCAGTTTTGTAACAATTCACACTATTGGAAGTTTATGACTTTAACCCAAGGATTTTAAACACCATTTTGTTTACTTTCAAATCTCTCAATGAAGCTGTAGGTGTATATTACCAATATTGCATTTCCTATTTTAATGAAAGTTTAAATCTTTCAACGAAGTTATAAATATTTTAGTAGATAAATATGTAGCACTGTTCAACCGTCTATCACACAAACATGATTATGAATAATGTCATATCCAGTATTGTAACATATACTTTGGATTACTGGAATTACAATAACAGTGTATAATTTCATACAGTACTGCATAAATACTTTTAATTGCTGTAAATTTACAATAAAAATTTTAAACTTCATATTTATATAAACTATGTTGAATTAATAACAATAATATTTTACATTGCTTACTGTAAAAATAATGTAATGACTACAAATTTACAACAAATTTTGTATTTAATGTTAATCTGTAAAATTTTATTTTGGGCACAGTACTGTAAATATACTGATAATTTGTGTACATTAACAAAACTATTTTTTCATTCACTGGTTTAATAAATGACAAATTAATGTTTATTTGCGACGAAACATGGCATTAAAACTCCAAACCCAGTACTATAATATACTGCACAGTAATTCAGTTAAGAGACATCTCTGCATCAATACTCATTTAGTAGTGTAGACCATTAACCCCATAGTCACATTTCAACTTCCATATTTACAACACAATAATTTATAATTTTACAAGATTTGATCACTTTCTCGAATCCTTTTTCTCTTTCTTTTGGGTTTTTTCTCTAGCATTTGATAGGTCGTATTTAAATCCTTCTTTCCTTGCTGCTGATTCTCTCTTTTTAACGGTTTTCATGACCTTCATTTGTAATTCTGTTCTGGTAAATGGTCGACTGTCTTCGTCCTCACCGTCACTGGCCTCACTCTCGTATTCATCCCTAAAATAGAAAGAAAACGTTTCAATGCATATGTTTAAGGCCTCAGCAATATTTGGAATTAATAACCATTTGTCTCCAAAGTGCAATAACCAGGCATATTGAAAGAAGTAATTTTGTGATATTTGAAGACAGGTGCTGACCCTGGACAGACTCAATTAACCAATCAGATTATTGCACCATTTCATATGACTTGATTCTCAAATTGATTGGACCTAAATGTATCCTTTATATTCAGTTGTTTACTCATTTGTTTCAGTTGATTCATATTTATATACATTATTTTACTCGTAATTCCCATATATATGGGATCCAATTATGCCTGCACCACCAAATATGGCACAAGTGACCTTATAAAACCTGGTCATCACTCAATGTCAGTTGAAAAGTGAGGAAATTATTGTTAGGAATTCAGAGCAGTCATAAAGAAACATTGTTAAAACCAAAGAGAAATGTTCAGTTTTGAAGAGACAGTGGAAATCACAGGTTATTTTTTTTTTATTCTTCAAAAAAGTTTTTATGCTATTTAGTCCAAATCTTCTGGAAATTGTTGTATTATAATAAACTCAGCTGACAATATTCATTGTCAAATGATGAACACAAGTCCAGCTGTTGTCAAAAGATCAATTGACAAAAACTGAAAGATTCCATGAGCTTTATTCCTGCCATATTTGTAATTCTATGCGAAATGTATAGTACATGTACTTTGTTTTTACATCTATGGTGAAATAGAAATCAATCAAAACTGTCAATACTAAAACAAAAATAAATCTTTAAAAAATAGAAATGCCTTACCCTACTGTCGGTGGTAAGATAGGGATAGGTTGTTGTGGAGCAGGTGGACCGTCTCCTAATAAACTTAATGTCTTCGGCTGTTCATACTTCTCCAAATCCTGTCAAAATAAGTTAACATTCAGTACTGTAAAAAAATTGCTATTCACTGTAAATTTACAACGAAACATTTCATTTTGAACACGGGCGATGTAAATATACTGACACTAAATGTAAATTTACAATAGCAATATATAATATAATTCACACTGCATGTTTAAATAAATGGCAAATCTAATTCAAGATTCAATTGATTGAAATAACGGAATATTTGACTTATTTATCAGGAACTCACAATTCTTTCTGATGATAACCAAGAATGAGCTTATTGGGTGTTGAAATAATTTAGACTATATTTGATTCCAATAATGTAATTGGAATTACATTTAAGGTCAGGATATCCTATCTTGTACTGCTATATGCTAATAATATGATTACCTACCTTTGTACTGACATATGTTTGGACTGCCAGTAACTCATTAGTCCTCTGTTCTATTATACCCAGGTATTGTATCATGTTGCCATCAGTTACTCCTGTTGCTGCCCCTAACATATCATCAATGGCCACTCTGTCACAATTTATTTTGTTAAATAAAGAATCGATTCCTGAAAATGATTAGAAAGATAGAAATTAAACATAGCTTGTGCTAAGCATGGTTATTATACAATTTATCTAGTTTAATAGTCAAATGGTATTGAACATCACAAACGGATAATTCAAAATGATCAAGTCTGTCTGAATTTCAGCTGTGAATTGATCACAGAACTATCTTTTTTTTTAAGGCTTATTTGCATTCTGTAAATTAAAAGGTGCTGATTTTCATTTGAATTTTTTCGTTATACAATATCCATAGTTGCTCATTTCTTGTTCTAGGTTTTTTGGTTACATTGTTTTACATTATTGTACTGTTATTAACCTACTACCTAAAGGCAAATTCTCACAAATTTGATTTGAAATAAAGATTTAAGAATATTCGCCTTTGCAGAATTGTGATTGGTCACCTGTGTG
>JAVFBW010118820.1:0-15158 GCA_034783835.1 Mopalia ciliata
AACACGATTGACACAATTGCCACGATTAACACGATTATCACGATTGCCACGATTAACACGATTGCCACGATTAACACGATTAACACGATTGCCACGATTAACACGATTAACACGATTGCCACGATTAACACGACTAACACGATTAACACGATTTACACGATTTACACGATTGCCACGATTCTCACGATTCTCACGATTAACACGATTGCCACGAATAACACGATTAACACGATTGCCACGATTATCACGATTAACACGATTAACACGACTGCCACGATTAACACGATTGTCGCGATTAACACGAGTGCCACGATTAACACGATTAACACGATTAACACGATTAACACGACTTACATGATTAACACGATTGCCACGATTAACACGATTAACACGACTGACATCATCTGATAATATCTGATAGGAGGACCACGATTACTCCACGATTAAGACGATTGCCACGACTGACCTCATCATCTGATAATATCTGATAGGAGGACCACGATTACTCCACGATTAAGACGACGATTTCAATCGTGTCGCCAATCGTGAACGCAGTATAAACGATGAAAAAAAAAGGTCGCATTTGATAAAGAAATGATGGTCTCTTCAGTGGTGTTTACCCACCGATTGAACACCATACCGATTTAAGAAATTGAAAGATAATAGAATGGCGATTCAAATGGTCATATTATATGCGAACACGTATCTTATTGGATTGTATATACAGTCAATAAAGATACGACGTAAACCCGTACAAAATCTTTAGGTGGAAGGCCTGTCTCTGAATATAAAATAATATTCAATCCGCATGGCCTCTAACCTCGCTAAAACATTTGGTTTTGTTAGTTGAATATTCAGCGACAGGTAGTTTCCAACTGTGAGAAACCCAACCATGTCCCGCCAAATCTCGTTTTCAAATCGGAAAAACATTTTTTCTCGATCGAAAATAATCAGGGTATACTGCTGAGAAGTGATTAATTTTCACGTCAAAATATTACCAAGTGGTCTTTTTTTTTTTTTAAAGATCTACCCCCGATTGTCCAAAGACAAAATTAAATGGTTTAACTTTAATTCAAGGTGAGGTCATACAAGCTTTATATCTTGAAAGATTCAGTGCAGAATTATAGTAGTGCTGGCTTGATTATAGACGTCAGAAAACCCCTGGAGCGCACCTTACTGCATATCGCTGTGTTACTGTGAACTCCCTTACTGTGAAAGGGTCATTCGCATACAACAAACTTGGTCAAACTATGATAAATATCGACTGTGACAAAAAAATCGAAAATTTTCCAAGTGACTGGTTTTGCTAATTGCTCGGTAAGCCTGTATATGTAAAACGATTCAATTATAAACTAAGCTATATTGATACACTGTCTACACAGAAAAAGGCAAACGTTGGCCGTACAAAATTTAATGTGAAAAATGGCGTCGATATAAGAGGAAAAGTTGCAATATTTCAGCTAGATTTACGCTGTGTCCACGTAGCGCGAACGTTGATTGAAAAGACGCGTCTTATTGACTACTGTCATGTCATATCATTGGTGGAAGAATACAAGCTAGGACAGTATTCCAATTGGAACGAAAAGTCTCGTATACAAACCCTTTATTCAGTCATAAAAGCAATAATGAAAATGAATAAGCTTATCCCAAAGGCGAAGTTGATTCTTACAGCGTTAGTTGTTCTTAGTTGACTTTACAATCACTACTTCTCATTTTACGCTGCACAGTTTGCAATTTGCGATTGTATCTCCTTGCACCAAAATTGTATAAGATCATAGGAGGATTTTGGATAAAATTATATAGAGTTATTCTGAATGTCATATGATGTTCAAAATCCTATAGGATTCCGTAAGCGTTTGGATGCATAAAAGTTAAAAAATAATTAATATTGTTTTTTTTTTTTATGTTTGTGGAGGTATAGCCTTCATATAGCAGCATTGCTTCAAACCGAGTATCATATAATATATAGTCCGTTAGAACAACTAAAATATAAACCTATACTATAACGATGGACGATTTTACAGCTACTACGAGATCTCGTGGACCACGAGATTTCATAGGCCAAAAGGTAACAAGTCTAAACATGTAAGCCCAGCGCTTAAGGATGCTCGACTACACGATTTTATAAAAAAAAATACTTTGTCCTCATGCTTAGTAAATTGAGGGTTTGGCGGTAAATTTGACAGTTTCAATTTCTGGATAAACTCTCGGCATTTTAAGAGAAGTGTGAAAATGTTCATATGTTCATAATCATATGACTTATATGGATATTAAAACTTTTACCATCAAATTTGAAAGCGTTCTTTATAACTGCTCTTTACCTTCTATTTTCCAGGACGTTTCACGATGTTGTTATTGTATGAGACTCGAAATAAGCTTAAGTATCAAGATAATTATATCTAATAAGCACTTTGTTATATTAAATGAAGCTATTCTAATTATATCCACCTGAATTGTCCTGAGGGATCGTTCTGTTTTTATGCATGCATTAACACCTGAAATATATATGGGTTTCTTTTGACGAATCCTATTGAAAATATCCACTTTCATTTAGCAGCGACATGGGATATCGGCTAATGTTACTCTAACAGTGACACGCACACGGCAGCATGGATACACTACACGGGTTTCCGAAGCCTCCCGCTTACACTAATCTTTGGTGCTATGTATCGCTTTTTAACGGACTTGTAGGAAATACGTAAGTGATGTATAGAGCCGACTTACACAAGTTTCTCTTCGATTTTTCTCCTTGTCTCGATGAAGCTTGCGCGGAGTTCTTTTAGAATCGATTAAATAGGAAAGATAGCGAGGGGTCACGATGAGATACAATAATGCTGGAATCACCAGAGAGGCATGACCGATGGACAGGGCGATAAGAAATGAGTGCCGTCATAAAAACAAACATCTGCCAATATGGGAATTACCCACACAATTATATCTATCACTCAGTGCCCTGACAGGAACTATTTTCGTTTTTCAGTGATGATTCGAAACTGAAGCACACACACTTGGAATTGGGGAAAACAATGGATTTCTATGCCGTTTAAACATTAAACGGGCGTCAATGATATATGTTGGTTGGATGTAGTAAAAGTAACTAGGAGGATCAGAGAGTTTTTGAACATGGGTTCTAGGGCCAATGCTAACATGTTGGGTGTCATTTCTCGTTTAAAGGTGGAAATGCCAGCCGGGAGGAGCCGAAGCCGTGTTTTTCGGAGAGCTGGATCTACCCGAGTTAGTTTCATGTCAACAAATTCACAAGCCTCCATCAAAACGGTAAGTCGTTTTCTTTGCACATGTTCACAATGGTTGAGTTCTTTATTTCGTAAATAGTCAATTATTTTGTGTTTACAGAGTTATAACGGTGTTGCCATATAAAACCACGGAGGTTTTGTGATTGTCATGGTGTTTCGCTGTTTGTTGCCTGTGACATCGGCGAAGGTAAGTTTCTTCGCCGATATGTCTGACACGCGAGCATGTGTAACCCTAAATACGATGTATGGTCCCAATCTTAATAATGCCTTCCATATATTTGCCACCTACAGTGATATAAAGCCATCCATTTTTTTTTTTACTTTTTTTGCTTTTACGCCCAAGACACTAACTTTCAAACGCTATATATGCATTCTTCGCATAAATTTCTACAAAATGCGTGTAGATGCCAAAGACGGTATGAATGATATGCCTGCAAATACTGGCATTATATTCGCTCGATATCCGGAAACTGATTGGCCTAGGGGTATAATTGTGACGTAAATTAGGTATGTTTGAGACGGATTTGGGCTATATGCCGGCCATTAGCCATTCCACACTTTGTGTTAATGAAGTAAACTACAGC
Source organism: Mopalia ciliata (assembly GCA_034783835.1). NCBI lineage: Eukaryota > Metazoa > Mollusca > Polyplacophora > Chitonida > Mopaliidae > Mopalia > Mopalia ciliata. Next base: position 3,839 of record JAVFBW010118820.1, read on the forward strand.
TTTGATGAAATTAATTAAATTGAAAGGATTAACTATTCTCTGTTTAATACGGAAGTAAGACCTGCTAATTACAAAAAATTCGAAATAGTCACAGTTAAAAACTTTAAAGTGATGGGTCATGTGAAAAAACTGCAGTATTTGATCTATTTACTTAAAATTACTTTACGTTTTGAGTTTGCTTGCCTCGTTAATCTGTAAACCAACAAACCTACACATATGCAATATTAAAGAGTTGTTAGTTTCTAATTATCTAATAATTGATAAAAAAAAAACTTTGGACGCGACAGCAAAATTACTGATTTCAACAAAAAAGCGACTCTTGTGGTAACATGTCGAGGAGTACCTCGGGGTATGTTCTACATTGTAAGCCTAATTGGTTTGCGGGCGACAAAGTAAATGACAGACTTGAAGGGTTGTAATTAACAGTCATTCACCAGCTGCCCAGGTTTTTGTTCAGTGATCCAGAGTACCATCTGTCGGCGGCGGAGATCTGTATTCCGCACGATAGAAAATTATGACGATTGTATTTATGTATCAACTCATTGATCGCGTTCTCTCAACAACTAGAGGAAAATGAAATTGGGTAGCCTTTATCGATACCATTACTTACTATACTTACCAAACCAATCAGTTCGTTCATAATCGATCGAAGCACATTTGACCTCCCTGCTTTTAACATGTCACTCCCACGTTGTTGGTGGATCTGGGGGCAACTCCACGATGCCATCCAAACTAACGGCATGCCTGACAGTGTTCAGCATTAGATACTACACATTTATTAATTCAATTATTCAACCCATCCAAAAAAAAAAACAAGAAACAAGAATAGTCCATTATCTGTTTATATTGTTTTAGCGGCTTTTTCGAAAACAATATATTTTAGCTGCGCTTAAAATCAGGACTCACATCTGATATTCATTGGTGTTGACTCGGCCCACCTATAGCTAAGAGTACTCACTTCGGGGGTTGATGTTTTCCCATTCTAAAATATAATCGATTCTACTTACTACGTCGAGACATTGAGCCTAAGATACACCCGTGCCATCTTGTTTTGCACTGCTTTCATTTGCTGATCTGTGACGAACGTTGCACCAAATATTACAGGAAATTAATGCGCTATGGCCTGGCATGGCGTTTGAGAGTTTTTTTTAGTCTCGTTCAGTATAGAAACTCTCGCTGCTTCGCTTGTTAATCTTCTGCTGGAGCCAGAAACACATGTTGAATTCGCAAACATTCCTTGGTGAATTGTGCAGTGTTTTGTTATGGCGATTCGCAGACCTCCTTGTCTTATTTGGTCCCTATACCATTGTAGATAAATATATTTTTATTGTTCCCAAATTTCACTGGTACAGGGATGTTGGTTAATTAAAATCGATTATATCATCTTGTAGTCTAACTCCCGGAGACAAGTTTATAAAATTGATCTTAATTTCGAGTTGTTATGGGTAACCTACAGCATGGGTAATCAGCATGGGTATCTGCCAAAATATATACATGGGAATAACATTACTGATCCATTTGAATCCTAAATTAATGGAAAGATTTGTTGTAACGGCTGGTCAGTAGAATCTTATACTCAGTCTATTATGACGGACAAAAGGCAAAACAATTAATGTCGATTTTACCGTTGGGGTGGTATTTTTACGAGGTTTCTTCTTGGATTTCCATCGTAATTAGGCAAGGAGCAGTGTGAAATGGGCAATCCGTCTTCAAATAAGTGAAATACCATTTAGCACGACGTTAAACTCGAATCAAACATTACAAACAAACAAAAATAAATAAATTAAACAAATATAGTTGAAAAACACAAAATCGGACCAAATTATGTTTTCAGTTGATTTGTCACAAACTTAAGTGACAAATGCACTTGGGTGAGATTTAGTACGCAACTAAATTATGGCCCCTTATAAAAAGATTATAAACATGCATCGTTTACACAAGTCCATTCGCAGAAACACTAGTTCTTTGAGGGTTCTTGAGAAAACAGGATGGTTCTACATAGAATCATTACTACAAAACGGCTCTTTGATATTTAAGAAAAAAAGGAATAAATACGCGGAACAGTTGCTATGAGGGCTCCAAAGAGAATCATAACGGGTTCAACCAGAGCCATGACTGAAGAATCTTAACGGGTTACATTAGAGCCATTTTTTTAAGAGTGTGTGTATAGCTATGCAGTTTAAATATCGTTGGTATGGCTCATCGCTTATATATAAAGTTATGTTTACTAGTTTTAAACCAACGACGTTTCCTTTCTTAATTGTAACCAGGGGGGTGGGCTAAATTACAAATAAACAGACTTTATCATGAATAATTTTTGTGTCTTTTAGAAAGTGAACATTAACAGTATTTTCGTTATTTTGTGATAACACTTTCTTAGTTAGAACATATACCTGTTCAAAAAGTTTTGTAGGTTGAAACCCGTCCGGGAATCAAACCCGAGATTCGGTGCCTAACTCTGATGGTCGTGGGTTCGATTTCCGGACGGGTTTCACCCTACACAACTTTCTGAACAGGTATATGTTCTAACTAAGAAAGTGTTATCACAAAAATAACGAAAATACTGAGACTTTATCAAACAAAAGATTATGTGGATAACATGTATCATTCAATATTTAATATGGAATCGTTTTAAAGCATATGACATCATATATCCATATTGAATCAGGTGTCCGGACTAAAGGTCCGATTGACAAAAAACTCCAGGACTTTAAACATCTTCTGAAGATTTCTGAATGTTAACACTCTTAACAATGGCTCTAATGGAACCCGTTAAGGTTATTCAGTCATGGCTCTGGTGGAACCCTTTTTGGTTCTGTATGCAACCCTCATAGCAACTGTCCCATGTATGTATCCATAACTGTTCAGATCAAAGAACCGTTTTTGTCTATATGGTTCCATTAAGAACCATCCTATTTTTTTAAACTCTCAAATGACCATTATTTCTAAGAGTGAATAATGTTTACGTTCATGTTATGTTTATTTCGTACAGAATTCTGCAATATAAAGTACTTGTACAAACAAATCCAATTTTATATTAAATAGTGTTGTATGATGTACCAAGGCATTGGTAGAAATGGGGTAACATCCTACAGAGGCCTGGAATATGAATAGTTTTGTAACGGAACACCGGCTGATAAAAAAAACCCCACTTCAAACACAAATAAACATATAATGATTCTAGTTACATTTTAATCGGGTATATTTCATATCAGAGGGAAATCAAAACAACAGCAGAAGTCCAATAATGTGTATTCAATTCTAGGCATGATTTACTTGCACACAATAGGTCTCTCTATAGTGAACTGTCAGATTCTTAGGCTGTTTGCCCAAGAAACATGAGATTAGATTACCACACAGTATATCCTTCAGATCGTCGATAACATCCGTATTAGCATCAACGTTTGTTTTTTAGATGGAACTTCGACATATATATTTGTACACCGTCACGAACAACACATCAATCCATTACATATTATATTTCCCTCACGAAACAACCATTTTTGTTCGTTCTGAAGACGAATTACTTCTATCAACTACATATTTTTTACGTTCTTTGACGTGCCAATAAAAGATACGTCTCTTCGGATCTCTTAACAAAAATACCATTATTTATTCCAGTTGTTTAACAAATCACTGCAGTTTTTTTGTTGAAGCACTGCGATACTTCTTTGTACGCTTGCATGTCTAACAGTTTGCTGGTTTCAGAGAATCACCAAAGCATATCTGGGAACAAACAAATAAAAAATAAAAAATAAATAAATGAGGCAAATAAGACTTTGTCTTCAACATTTTGTCATCAATAAGTTGCTCCGTAACGGTCTTTTGGCAGTAAATATAATTTTAAATTAAATTTAATCATATTATATTTCAGTTTTCCAATAACCATATTAGAACCGTTGGAGATCTACAGGGTTATCGAAGCAGACAACCTATTTCACAATAAACAATACATTTGCATTTTTTTTGGTCAAGAATGAAGATTTTTTTACTTAACAAAATTCTTATAAGAATAAAAATAGTTAAACTGTATGCATTAGGAGATTGCACACGATCATCTGTCGTTTTAGGCTGAATGATTCTCGCCGTCCTCTCTCTTCAGTCTTGGAGAGGTTATACTAATTTGTGTTATTTAGTGGTTCCTAAGTAAAATGAAAACCCTCTCGGTCGAAAGATATCAAGCCGGGAGTATCATGTGTACCAAAGTCTCAAATATCACAGTCAGAAGAACCCATTGGTCATATAATTTTAGATGACAGTTTACAGAATGTATCTCTGTATACAGCAAATCTACATATCTACATGAGATTCCAGACCTCGATATCTTGTATATTCAACAAAGCCGCGTATAGGCTATATTTTATCATATTGTTAAAGAATTGTATAAATATTTAATTGGTCTAATTATCACTTTATATGCCTGATAACGGTCTTAGGATCTAGACAGAAACATCGCGTGCTTATAAACATAGTAGTTGTAATCCATAACAATGTGTCAGTGTTTTATAACCACCTGCTTCTAAATGCCACTTAAAGAAGTATTAAAGCTGACATATCATGATGTTGTTTATTCCCAAATTGACCATGTGAATTGATTTCAATAAGTCCGCGAAAGTGGAATAATAGCTTTACTGCAACAACAGAACATCAGTAAAATCATTCCCTTTCAAGGGCAGCGGAAGTAAAACCAATAGGGAAAAGTGTTTGTCGATTGTATGAGGTGGGTGGGTGACTTAAATTCTCTTTACTCCTCCTAAACAAAGCCAGCCCTGCTCTAAATTGAAGACTCAGCCCCCAGAACCAGACCCCCCCCCCTCTACCCACAGCTTCCGCAACCCACGCCCCTTAAATGATCCAAGCTGTTGAGCATCGTCGTGACGCAACAAAAACCGAATCACGCATATGTGAGTTCCTAGTCATGAAATAGTTCTTTAAAACGAACTGATAAAGATTATGAGGGTCTAATTGGAAAACGTATAAGAAATAATAATCTTGTACAGTAGCAAAATCTGATATCATTTAGATACATGCAACATGGATAAATCATGGTTTTACCACGTTCAGGCGTAGGAATATCAAATGGAGTAGACAGTCCCAGACTGCTATGGCCACACGTGTTCTGGAAAGTTGTCATGGCAATGAGTTCATAGTTGATATAAATGATAAATAGAATATTGCACATGCAGTGGAGTTTAAATGGTTCTCTGGTGAATAACCCATTCGACGATATATGTCTTTTAACCATTCACTCCAGCAATATTTATGGATTTCAAACTTCACTATGTTATGTCGTCTATGTAAATTGATATAACTGAACAACATATGTTTTAATCCGACTTTTAAAAAAAAATTGAAAATGCAGAACAACAACAACACAGATATATACATTCCAATTTTGTCATAGACTAGATTATGCTAGATGCAGGTTAGGATTATGATAGGCGATAAATGATGCTTTATGTGCTGGTAATTGTACTACTTTTGCATACCCCTCTTGAAAATGAATCTTTCTGTGCTCGGAGTTACACTACTTTTCACATATCTTGTATTTTAATTGATATTACTGAAGAAAGTATATTTTAAGCCTAGTTTTATTTAAAAAATTTAAAAGGTGAAATTTTACAAAAATACAGATATATACATTCCAATTTTGTCATAGACTAAATTATGTAAGATGTAGATGTGAAATAACAGTAGCATTGGCCAAAGATTTGATAAAGGTTTGAGAAGGAATGATTTTCTCCTTGTAGATCCTTGCCGTACCGCAAACAACGAAATGATGGTTTAGACATTGTTATATTTCACAGTACACTTCTGGTTATGGAAACAACGGACAATCGTAGCATGGTAGAGGTATATTGCGTAAAGTGATTAAGCGCTTCAACCATGATACAAAACGACACCCAGGTCATTTGAAAACTTTCAAAGCTAGGATGCATAATTGCTGAAGTATATCAGAAAAGCGTATTGTGAACGGTTGTTTCATAGCAGATGTAATGGAGGCGAATAACATGTTATATGACCCTGTTATACCGTCGACTGCCCTCTTATATCGCGAGCTTCCATTCTCGATACATTGATCTGTTGACGACATGTTACTCTCGCGGAATAACCATGTATCAGGTGCGCAACGAATCGGAAATATCACGGTCGAATAGCACTCTGAACACAGATCAGAAGGCCTTTGTTCTTTTCAACTTGTGTCACCCCGGCATAGACTGATGACAGATGTCTGGCTTTTGAAATCAGCATCTCCTGTATCTTCCCGGACATGTAGATGATTAGAGAGACTAGGAGCATCGATTAGACTTGAGCCTCTATATATGTGATGGAAAAACAAACCTAACGACTCCAGTGCCTTAAATCTGTACATGACAACCTGTGCTCTATACAAAGCCAACAGCGGATAGAAGCATTAAAATGCCAATATTAGCCTACCAGTAATAATCATAGTACTGTTCTATAAACTATACGAACTGAACGCGTTAGACAGAAAGCCTTGTTTGACCAAAGTAGTACACTATAAAATTTAGAGATCTGACGATATGTTGGTATCAGACTGAAGTAAACAATTGGCCAAATTACCAAAAACGAAATTGTGGTGAAGAAGTATCCTTCTATACAGTACATGATAATTTGTCTTTAAAAGTATTATTGTTTTGTAAATTAAGGGCCTATGCAGAAAACCTCTCAAAGGTTTGATATTTTATTGTAATAGATTCAGCAGTGTAGTAATCAATACATATGAATATATCAGAAGTGGTGGATTTTGTTCGTTTCGCACAGTTTAAATTTCAGAATCCACTGACGCCTTATGGGTAAAATATAACATATGAAAAGCGGTAGTACAGAGTTAGCATGATACACCCATGCTTCCACATCCTATTCATGTCCTTCGAGGTTTCTCTATATCTCGCTAGGGGGCGCTTTTTCATCAATCAGTTTGTGGAAGCGCTATTAAATTGAATCCTCTATAAGATGACGTCAGTCGTGCTGAAGGTATATATCCAATCCGCGTTTTATGAAATTATACTGGTGTTAGCAATAAGAGGAAACAGGATTTAAAAACTAGGTTCATCCGATCGGTTTGCGCCCCCAAGTTTAACCAAAAGCTTTAAATCTCTGCCGCCGTTAAAACTCATCGAAATAATGGTTTTTTGAGGTTTCTTTAGACAACTACCAAGATGGTGGTTCTTAATGGCACCAAAAGGACAAAATTTGGTATCTGCAGCCTCCGCCACACGATGGAGCTTGATCTATGGCGCCAGCAGGTTGTTGTTCTAGTAAATTTGCAAAGGCAAACAAGTGGATTCAAAAACTTTTTATATTCCACTTCTTTGAAATCACAGTACAAACTGTCTTCTACAGTAAAATCATTTCTAGTTTGTTGCCCAATAAAGGATGCCTTATGTAGTATATAGGAGACTTACTTGCACCGGTATTCATTATAGGTTTTAAAGACCTGTCTGTTAGCATTACAGAGCGATTGCTGTGTTTTGTATAAGGGCTGATTCTAGACCTTGGTCCTAAGGATAACTGTTCAGTTGTCTAAGGATTTCATATTTAACTAGGCGAAAATATTGAGTAGATTATCCTCTTAGAACAAGCACCTTAAAAAAACAGAACAAACCTGGTGGGAGGAAACGACTGTGTTACAATTCCTATAAATCCTTTTTATTTAGAGGTCAACAATCCCGTCGAATGTGTCACCGCATAGAACTGCAACCGTCTGATATCTAATTATCTCCCTTACTAAGTCAAGAGATTCGACATACCTGTATAAATGGCAAACGTGAAAACTATTTGTCAGCTAGCATTTTACTGTAATGATAGCTTTAGGAAAAACGAACACACACTAGTAACCATGATAGTTTATAATTAGAATATCTATTTGTCTATTACGGAATTATTGTAGCCGGATTTGCGGAGATATTAACTCAACCGGTCTATGGTGTATGTCATATCTGTTAGACTAAGGCGAGTCCACTATAAATTTAATAGTTTTGTTAGCACTGTTATGGCTATGATACTGGGATAAGAGTTACTAATGGATTCCGGGCATAGTGAACTGCAAACAATTCTGCCCATGTTTGTTGTCACTGAGTACACAAATTTGTTCCGGTACCAATGTAAAGTAAATTGACTAGGTGTATTGCATTCATTTGTTTTAATACAGACATGACTGATAATACAGATCCCATGCTGGTTGCACAATTACCTTACTTATTAGCTTAACGCCAGACTCGTCTCGCAGAAGACCCAGACGATTCGAACCGACATTTACATTATGCCTAGGTTTCTTTTAAAATTTTCATTGAATAACAATTTATTCTCACAGTTGAACGGGGCGGAAACAGATTTTCTACACTCCGCTGAGTTTGGTGATATACCCGGAGTGCGGCGTTTAATAACGGAGAACCCCGATATAAATGTGGACTGCATCGATATTCTCGGACGGACGGCCCTCAAGTTAGCGGTGAAAAACGAACATTTAGAAGTAAGTAACAGTAGCATAATTGTTTGTTCATGGAAACTAAACCTCGATACAGCTTGTTGCGCTGGAGAAAAACAAAGTTTAAAAATCATATTTCAACCTTTGGTTTATGTATTAACGAAACGGTTATGCTAATATGTAAGTTTATTAATACTTGATATTTTATAAGCTATTATAATCTAGAAAATGTACCTTGGTGTAAATTGTCCTTTTGAAGTTTATTAAAATATATCAAAACGTTCGATATTCTGGTAAAAAATTACGTATTTTTTTTGTAGATTTGCTGAATTTTTTTTTCAGTTATAACTTTTAGTAGGAATTATGACGGCGTTTTTATTTTCTAGGTTGTAGAACTACTGTTGGACAAATCCAGTATTAACCATATTTACGAAGCAGCCCTACAGGCAATCAGCGCCGGTCACGTACCAATTGCAGAATGTATCCTAAAACACAAACGGTATCTGGATCTTACACGGGATAGAAGAAAGTTTGGTGCTACGGATAGCTTTTTTACCAACTTGGATCTGGACGAGTCACAGTTCTCTCCTGACTTGACGCCATTGATTTTAGCGTCTCAGAAAAACCAGTACGAAATTGTCCAGTTGTTGTTGTTGCGTGGCGAGACCATACCCCGACCACACAAGTTTAATTGTCACTGTAAAGAATGTTCTAATAAGACCGAGTTTGACCATCTTCGCCTTGCGATATCTCGGTTAAATGCCTACCGTGGATTGGCCAGCGAGGCTCACGTGTCCCTCTCCAGTAAAGACCCTATTTTGACAGCCTTTGAACTGGCTTCTGAGCTAAGACATTTGGCACATGTTGAAAAATACTTCAAGGTGAGTTTATAATTCTATAGTGTTTTTTCAAAACTTGTTTTTGCTGATCCACACTATCGGAATAAGACTGCTCGCCACTCACAGTTTTTTCTTTCAAGTTTTCAAATGTGTATTAAAAAAACCAAGACCCCCTCAACAAAACAACAACACTGACAAACTTTACAAACGCACCAATATAACGTGAAGCCTGAGCTGTTTTTATCCCATTTATTTTGTTATTATTTATGTTAAATTATTGAAATCATTTTTTGATGTTCTATGCATTGGAAGCCTTGTTAAACTTATTGCGAGTTTGCAAACACTTAACATCATGCACAATTCCCATAAGAAACCAACAAAACAGAAACTGCAAGAAAAACAAACCAAAGCAGCGCACGAAACATAATTACATGGGCAAGCTTTAGAAACGCACCAGTGAAACGTCAAGCTTTAACTGTTTTTATTCTCTTTATGTTGTTAGTATATGTAAAATTATTGAAATCCTTTTTGATGTTATATACATTGGAAGCCTTGTTAAACTTGTTTCGAATCGGCAACCACTTAATATTATGTAGGCCTACAACTCCCATCAAGTGACGACCGAAATATAATAACATAACACGACACAAAAATATTCATTATAAAATGACGGCAATCGTTTTCACCTTTGAAAAAACCGTTTCATAAATAAAAAATCTGAGCTCATATATCCCATATCCTGGTAGTGCTGGTTTGGTCTAATCGTCCACATTTAAAATAATTATATTTGTTTTTTGATGATTTATTTTGATGTCTTTTCATTAGAGTCTATACCCAACTTAAACCCCTTGTCTGAAAAACTGCTGCAACCTCCTCCTTATCTAAATAAAATATTCTCCTTTGTTTTTCTAGTTCTATATGTTTTGCAAACTGTCCGAAAATGTCTTTCTTATCCACTTATTTAGATTTTTTTAAGCCGAATGACTATACAAATCTACAACTGGCTATGGTATTCCATTGTAACTGTATAGCTACCAAAGGAAAGTCGTTTGTGTCCACCTCACCTCCAACCATTAAGCTGATAAAGTTGTAATGAATGTAATATAAAGGAAGGAAAATTCAACCGCATTCAGCGAAAACTACTCCCACGTGGAACTATTATTTTCATGTATAAACTAAGCTCAAGTTCTGTAGTATTTAGCTGCGATTTCATATAAGCTGTATAGTTATATGATTTTTATAATATTAATTACACTTAACATCACCTCGTGGCGAACAACACCTCCATGATCTGAAAGTCAGTTGCGATTTATTTATATGCTATGTATGGAAGTGGCTTCGAAGTCAAATCCTGTGTTTCACGCCTGATAATTAGACGAGGATTTTTAACTCAAATTTCGCTTTTAGTGAGGCATCATCGGTACTGTCTGTGGAGGATACAGTATTTTTTTTTAAGCCAAATATAGACCAGGGTCGCTATGCCTTGAATCTCGGAGAGTTTGGAAACCCGTATAGACAATATCGCTACTTACGACAATGTAATTTAATTTTAGAAGAACTATTCTTTTAAAAACGAAGAAAAACAAATTGTGGACAAGTGTCACAAGACTTGAAAAGAATGGTGTTTATTGTTTATATTCAGGTCGTACGTCACAGGAAAGCAACCCTGAAAGCACAAGCATGTTAAGGAATGCTACATCCTTTTTCCTGAAATTTGATCAAATTGAAGTGTTATAGCCGTACAATTCTCGAGGATTGAAAGTCTTCCGTCGACATTGCAGGCTTTTAAAGCTTTTACAAGTTGGGCCTCGCGGGGGCGGTTTTCCATCGTAATTAGTCAAGGAGCAGTGTGAAGTGGACAATCCGTCGGCATATAAGTCAAATACTCTTGAGTACGACGTTAAACCCCAATCAAACAAACCAAACAAATAAATTGAGGCACTAAACACATCGCTGTTTGACTATAGACGCAAAGTCAAAGGTTATAATTGTCGGTATGGGGGGGGGGGGGGGGGGGGGGGGGGGGGGG
>JAVFBW010118831.1:0-15155 GCA_034783835.1 Mopalia ciliata
TCCCAGAGGCAAGTTTCTAAATAAACCTTAATCTCGAGTTGTGTTATGGGTAACCTACAGACATCTCGAGAGAAGGTTATTACCATTAAGTATGGTGTATAAAATGGTGTTAAAAAATATATAGGTTGTGATCATAAAGTTCTGCCTCTCGAAAATAAATATGGCAGTACTTTTCTTACGGTCTTTTTCAAAATAGCATTGATCATAATCTTCTGGAAATAAACGCAAAAACTGGGTTTAGGGTATATTTGAGAATTACAATTTGCATGTGTTTTGCAGAAATTGTATCTTTATTAAGCCATTAATGCAATATAACAACAATTACATCGGTATGAGACTTGAGATCATTAAAATAGCAAAAACATTAGGTTGTTGAAGTCAGCTGTGGAATATAAAGACAATCCTCAGATGCTGCAGTCATGTGATTCTCTGTTGGATTTATGAGACTGCGGACTTTGTTGGAATTTTAAAGGCCAGCAAAACAAAATAAATTTTTCATTATACGTACATCAATTTACACGATAAAGGTACAGCTATAGTATTCGATTATTACAAAATGGGTACTCAGTTACGAAAATCAGTACCCTTTCAGCACTAAATTTTTCATTATAAAATCGTTTTGTAGTATTTATATACCCATGTACACAAATATTAAACAACATGACAGCACATGTTCATGTATACGACCAAGTGTCCTATACATAGCATATACTCAAATAGTATTCGATTATTTCAAAACTCGGTTACGAAAATCAGAACTCGTTTCAGCACTACATATGACCAAAAACATAACAGGTCTTCCCTTTAAAACGCAAATCACTTAAATGAATATAAAGTTTGTGTGTAATGTTTTAGTATGTGAAGGCCTATACAGAATCAGTCAGCTGGTCACGACATTTGATGTGAAGATTGCTGTTACTCTGTGGAAGGCAATATCCAGGTGAATATACCTTCTATTATGTACAATATCCAGGTGAATATATCTTCTATTACACACAATATCCAGGTGAATATACCTTCTATTACACACAATATCCAGGTGAATATACCTTCTATGACATATAATATCCAGGTGAATATATCTTCTATGACATATAATATCCAGGTGAATATACCTTCTATGACACACAACATCCAGGTGAATATACCTTCTATTACATACAATATCCAGGTGAATATACCTTCTATTACATACAACATCCAGGTGAATATACCTTCTATGACATACAACATCCAGGTGAATATACCTTCTATTACATACAATATCCAGGTGAATATACCTTCTATGACATACAATATCCAGGTAATTAATCTTTTATCACTTGTAATATCGAGGTGAATATATCTTCTCTGACACGCAACATTCAGTTGAATATATCTTCTACATGTATGACGCCCCAACAAATATGTCTGCATCTGTCACTTTTTTGACATGTGAACAGTATAGGAGCCAACCCACTTAAAATAGAAAGTTCAATATGCAGCTTAATATGATGCTAAACTATTTAAATATCATGCTTAATCGCCCCATGGCCCTGCAGAATACTCCCTCAGCTTTCTCTGTGGATCGTAAGAGGCAAGAAAAGAGGCTGCTTTCTGTTTCCCTGGTGTTCGCAGAGCTAAGTAAAGGGTAACGGGAAGTAGATTTGTTTGTGATGTTCTGTGTTTGTGTCCGTCTTCATATAAGTGAAATACCCTTGAGTACAACGTTAAACACCAATCAAACAAACAAACAAACAATCTACATGTATGAGACAATATCCAGGCAAAAATGAGTCATTTATCAAAATCTTAATTTATTTAAAGCGGAAACAAATATGCACGCCATACACAATTGTAAAGAAAAAGGAGAGTAGCCTCATGGTCTATATTTTAACAGGGCTTCATGGTTAATGTACAGTCATTAGATGTAAATCAACAAAGAAAATTACTATAAATACTTAACAGCTGATATAGGTGTATAACATTACACTGGCTATTGTTGAAAGTAGGTCTAAGGGTTGTGAATTCCAATTTTTGGGGTCAGTTTATTGAGACTGTTTTAAATATTTAGAGTTTGGTATTGGTAAATATAGATCATTATTATGTAATGAGCGAGGAGTTTTTGTGTTAATTTCTCTTGTATATTTAAATATTTATGCAGTTAGTGATGGTAAGTATTTTGTATATAAAATTGAGCTTTCTGTAGTGTAACTTGATCCTGAATTGACACCACTGGCCACTGTTTATCGACCACTGTTCAAATGAAAAATGCTGAATTTTTTATTTTAAATAGTTAAATTTATTTAATCATTTTCTTTAAACTCTGAGATTATATGGCATTTATATCAGTTTATTAAACACTAAAAGAAGTGTACCTCAGAGCGAAATGTTGGTGCGTGTGCGCAGTCACGCATGCCCAAAAGGAAGCACGGAAAGCCAACTGCATTTGTTTGGAATACTTTTTAAAAACTAGGCAGTAACTTCATCCCATGTACTGGTCTTCGCCCTAATATTTCCCAACATTGAAACTTGACCAGGTGACTCTCTAGGAGTGTATCTATGTCTTTCAGGTACGTGACCCAGCACAAGCTATTACTAAGAGACAGATTGGATTTGTGTGGAATGGTCATCTATTTGTGTTCGGAAATACAAAGAGGATACAGCTATCTGTTTACAATGGTACCTCACCTGGATGAACACGGACAGGTACTCCCTTATTAACAATAAAACTTTGGATCTTCCTGAATATGATCTAGGAGATTCCACATTAAACAGTGGGTGCATGGGCTCCTGGAAGCACTATGACCAATTTCATCAAATAATTTAGGGCTTGCTGTATCCCTCAGACTTAAAACAGTTAAACATTTAAGATTTATCATTATGAAAATAATAATTTGAAATTCTATCAATAAGCTTATAGATAAATTTGTAAGCTTTCCAAAGTATATACAGTACAACAATAAAGTGACCTAAATACGTTGCGAGCATCCTGCGCGCATGTTGCGAGCATCTTGCGCGCATCTTGCTCGCACGTTGCGAGCATCTTGCGCGCACGTTGCGAGCATGTTGCGCGCACGTTGCGAGCATGTTGTGAGCGTTTTTGTAGCGTAGTGAAGATACAACGAAAACCAGGTATCAGTCGGTATAGAATATTCAACGGGCGTGCAGCTTCTCCTGTAAACAATGGCGAGAAACCTAAAATGTAGAAACGCAAGCATTTTTGAGTTACATAGAATACCGTGGATATTGCGTGTCTTAATTGCATTCACGCTAGGCCCGGATTTTGACTGGTCACCAACAAGGATTCGACAAGCAATAAAAACAAGGGGATCGTCAGTTTGTCCTTCACTTGCGGCAATTTGTCTACTTTGCCGACGATTTAGGTAAGTTTTTACAGTTATTTATCGATGAAAATGGATTTGAGTCTTTAAATTATATTTATACACATATACTGCTAGTCTGAGTTAGAATCTTTTTATTATTTCTCTACATTAATGAAATATATATATATATACATATAAATGTACATGTATTGAGTGTCTGGTGAAATTACGGCAAGAAGAATAGAATGGCATATATGCCGCCCATACAAGCTAATTATCATATAAATGATAAGGGGTCCGTTCCTCCAAGCGATGTGATCATTTGCTCAATTTGCTCGGGTGGAAGGCATACGGGGTCCGTTTCACGAAGCGATCTTAGCCAACGTTTAACGTAAATATACCATGACGATCAGTGCTGAAGACATAGTTACCGTTACGTTACACGTAAGCTATTATCGCATTGTGACTTCTCTGACGTATAGGCTTTGTGAAAACGAGTGACTTTCGTTCAACGTTTAGTTTGTTAATTTTAATATCATAATTGATACAGGAAGTCTGGTCAAATCTCCGATTTACCAAGAAGTGGACGTCCGCCAGTACTAAAGAGATATCACCTGGGTTACATCGATTGGATGATCAGAGCCAACCGCGAGGTGACAATCAGTAAACTCATATTAAAACTTCATCGTGTATTTGGATTACGCATATCAACAGAAGCCTTGAGGAAAGCTATACAAAAGCTAGGCTGGCGCAAAACACAGACTAGGTAAGGCATTCTAAACAGGCGTTCTTTATTAGATCGTTATAGAAACCATGTTTCTTAGTTTTTTGCACATTACGTACAAGGTAAAGTCGTCAAAGATGTGAAATACCATTGAGTACAACATGCTACAACAATTGGATATATTTACAGAGATACATTTTCACTTTTATCAGATAGCAAATCTACTTCAAACCGTTATTAATTATATGGGTAGGCAGAAAATACACAACGCACAAACACCAAGGTTTTTCCTATAGATTATGCCAATATGTGTAAGATATACATATAAATACATACCTGTGCACCACGATCCTCACCTTATGCACTAATGCAGTATATGCATGCCTTGTTGTTCAAGAAAACTGACTTTTTGCTAAAACAATCTTTTTGCGTCAGGTACTGCCAGATGATAAGGGAGGCGAACCGTCCCAAGAGACTCTTACATTGTCTTCTGTGTATGGCACGAAGCGACAATTTTGAGGATTGTATCTTTACCGATGAAGCGTCGATAGAATTGAGCAGAGGGGGATATCTTAGATTTAGACATAAGGAAGAGGCCTCCGTCATTGCCAAAGTGCCAAAACCAAAACATCCATTTAAGGTTGGTCCCTATATATATGTTTTTCAAGTTTTGCAAATCTGTCTGACGCAACCAGATACATTTTCATTGAATCAATTAAAGGTATAGGCCCTACTGTATACAAAAATGAGTGCTCTCTAAATTTTCTGAGTTACAACAGTGTTTTTGTTATTTTGGTTTGTTTGTTTGTTTGTATGATTGGTGTTTAACGTCGTACTCAAGGGTATTTTACTTATATGACGGACACAAATATAGAACACCAGGGCAACAGAAAGCAACCTTTTTTCTCGCCTCTTACGATCGACCGTGGAAGCCGAAGGAATATTCTGCAGGGCCATGGCCCATCCGCTCCCTCACGGGGAAACACTTGTTTTGAGCAGACTATTAGTAGAAAAGTCACTGTTAACACCAGTATAATATCAAAGTCAAATACAAGCTTTAATGTGTTTATGTTTGACCAATTAGGGATTGGGTCATGCAGTCACTTGCATGAATCGCTGTATATTATTATATAATACGGCTGTAAAATAATTTCCTTGGGGGGGCCTTATAGATGATATTCTATTTTGTAGGTCCACGTGTGGGCTGGGATATCTCACAGAGGAGCCACCAATATCTGTGTGTTTACAGGTATGTTAAATGCAGCTGGTTTGGAGGTCATTTTTGAAAACACATTGCTGCCTTTCATCAGGCGAGTGTATCCTGACGGTCACCGGTTTCTCCAGGATAATGATCCGAAACACACCAGTAGGCACATTAAACGTAAGTCGCACAGCATTGTGTTACTGCCGGGAAAATCATCGATCGTTGCGGGAAATTTGTGCAAAGCCAAGTAAAAAAAAAGCAATGGGCATATTTTCCAGTATTTAATAATTAACCCATGAAACTATTTTTAAGGCAGTTCGTGACACATGCACACAGTTGGAAAAATATGTTTGCAAAACGTACAGTTCAATAGAAAATGGCGCTTGCGCTCGACGGCAAAATCTTTTTGAATGACCAATGACTTTATTTGTTTCTATCCAGTAGTTCATCGGTTACTAAACAAGAGATTTAGAACTGTTTAATGTGACAATAAATCCTGTTTTACAAAACCATCAGTATTTGAAATATATATCAACAGAAGTCTATATGTAGATACCATTGACTAGCAAAATAAATAAGACTTGGAATTCAGGTTTCATTTTAACTTTAAAATGCTACGTAAAATGTCCTACTCCATTTCAGAATTTATGACCACCAATGGTATCAAATACTGGCCAACACCACCGGAATCACCTGACCTCAATCCTATTGAGATGGTGTGGGCGGATTTGAAGAGATTTTTGAAGACTCAAGTTCGTCCAATGAATAAGCAAGACTTATTGAATGGAATCAGCGATTATTGGTCAACGCTGACACCCAGTAAATGCCGACGGTTCATTGAACATCTCAAGAAAGTTGTACCTTCTGTTGTTCAAATGGATGGTGGACCGTCTGGTCACTAACTGTGTTAAATGCGGTGGAGGGGGTGTTCAATTGAAACCCTCAGCATGTATATATTGAATTAATAAAGAGAGAAAAGTTTGATTGGTTCCACCGGGATACTATATAATAATATAATAACACAAAGACTCATATGAACTGAAATAATTATATTTTGTTGCTTTTTGTTTTTGGTTGTTAAGTGGTACTTTACTAGTTCAGTAATTACTGCAAATAAATAGCATGTTATAAATCGTGTGGTTAGTCAGTGTTGATTTATCTGTTTGCTTAATTGAAGTTTAGCAAAATTTCACTAATATCTCTGAGTGTCAGTCCGATGGGTGACGGCAACCACCCTTAACACAAAGTTACACAATCCTACCATAAGGAAAAAGAAAAGATCAAACAATCACAAGTGTATAACATGACATATTATTGCTACATTGAAGAACTGGGACAAACATTTAAAACTTAAAAAATCATTTACAGAGTGTTTCACAATTCATTTTGTTTTTGGAACGAAAATAAAGCTCTCAGCTTCTTGTTTATAGCCTCTCTGCACAAGCGCGTCCACTTCTCTTCCCGCTGGGAATGCGGGACAGAGAAAGCGTCCATTGCAGCCTCTTTAATGGCTGCCTTCCTTCGCGGACTGAGAGGCAACTTCCCATCCCTGGAGCCATCAACTGCGTGACCGATTAGCTCCTCCGTCGTGTAGGTAGCCAACGTCAGCGTATACGCGAAGGATTTTATGTTGTCTGACAACTCCAAAACCTTCCTTATTGTACCATCGGCGATTCGGCAAGAACTGTCGTCGAATTCGACAAAGCACTTGTGACCGCCGATGTCAATAAGTGACTTTCGGCACCCTACACGAACAGAGGAAGGTACTGCGGTACCATGATTAACTGAGGCAGGTGGATTGGTGACAGGACAGGGGACCACAGTAGGATCTGAACACTCTGCAGGCAACACACAGTGATCTTGATCCGCCTGTGTCGTTACAACCTCAGGGTAAAAAATACCATCAATAAATGTTAAGTCGGCTTGATGGGACCCGACCAGCTTGTCAATTTTCAGACTTAAGTCGTTTAAAGTTTGACTTTGGCGCTGTATTGTGTCCGCCTGTTGTTGAACGAGCGCCATTAGCTGTTCCATTTTACTTCCAATATCTGCTGTAATGAAACAGTGTTCACAACAGCTTGTCGTGTCCGACGAATTCCGGGTCACTACCTCCACCTGACCAGAGGTCAGAAAATTAGTTACCTATTTGAAGATATAAAATCATGTATTAGGTGATAGTAAATAATCATAGTGGTGGAGGCTTGGTGTATTGGATTGAATTATATGCAAAACATGATCTTTCATTATTAGAACGTAGGCCTATATACTGAAATAGATAAGTAACGTATACTTTTGTACCCGGAAATATATGCGTGTTTAATATTTAAAGTTAATTTATATAGTGCATTTATTGGTCACATTCTAGTATGAACTTTGAACATGTGCACACATGAGTAGATTTAATCTTTTATGGTTTACTTATACCATTATAGTTTATTCACCTTTTCAGTAACCCGCGGATCAGGCAGAAAGTCTAAATATGACCTGAAGCTAGTGGAAGCCTCAGGGGCAGCAGGGGACGGTCCAAACGAACCTTGCACTTCAATGTTCACCGGTTTCTGAAAAATATTAATTCAAGGCTTAGTTTTGATTCACCCATTTCATAAAGATTAAGAGAATTCAGAAGCAAAACAAAAAGAAGGCGTGTATAACACGGTTATTTAGTCTTGACCTTCAGCTGTGGGACAAAATTATAGAAATGAATATTAACCTTGGCCAAAGATTCGTCATGTAGACGTTAAGATATTGGTAATAATAAAATACATGCATGTTTAACGTTAACTGTCATATTTACATTGTGGACCTTTATTCCAAGCTGGTATCAGTTACATATACACATATTAGTATACTTGGTAAACTAACCTTTACTGGTTGTATCTTCCTTCGTTTCGTCTGAAAAGTTACCAAAAACATTTTTATTATTACTATTTTATGTGTATCGCCGTTTTTGTTCTAATTGCTTCCCATGTAAACATAACATTATATGACTTGATATTATGATCACAACACTCAAGTAGGCTACTTGATTGTAGGGTTATAGATGTATGTTTAACTACTGACACAACAATATACAGGTGCAAAATACTCTTTGCCATGGTAATATGTATTGTGTTAAGCTAAAGTTGGGTAGAATTATCTGAAGATTGAAATGAACGTGGCTTACCGGTATAATATCTGTGGTGGTCTCGCCGTCTGAGCTGTCTTCAATCACTTCATTCAGTGGTTCCTCCTGAAAACAAAGTAGGTTAGAGGTAAAAAAATGTTAGCAAATTATGGAGAATGTGAAGTAGATATCGAAAACAAATTTTATTAACACCATAAATTGCTAAAAAAATTACCTCCACGTAAGGCAGGTCCAGGTATCCACCCGAGCGTTGCCCGAGCTGTTCCTCGCGAGACCGTATAATAGCTGCCGCTCGTCTCGAATCCTCGTACTTCTTTTCTTTTGTTAATGCTTCTTTTTGATCTGTAAAACATAAAATAATTAAATTATTCATAGCCTTCTGGTATCTACTATTATTTACGTGTAATATTAAGAGCACTATACAGAGACGAACTAACAATCATAAAAAATACAAACAAATACCCCTGTATATAAAATAACATATTCGTAAGAAAACAAATTTAGAAAATGTTTAATATCAGTTTAATTATTCATATTGTTATGATTTTAAATAATGTAATGCAAAGAAGTTACGAACCCCCAATGAAAAGAATTTCGACCACATATTCCTCTCCGCTGTGACATAAAGTTGACCTCTTCCCGATGTCCAGCTTTTCCATGCCTTCTCGGAAGCGATGTTTACGAATGACAGCGGTCTGCCCATCACCATCAAACAGTACCGCCACGTACACATCACCTGTAAATGTATACCTGCTATTCCGTTAAACATGTTGTATTTAATTTTTGTTTATTTTGACTCGGACTGGCCTCAGGAGGGTGGTCGCTGCATGCATTTAATTGCTTTTTTGCATACCGTTTTATTGTATGTAAGATATAAACGTATGCTATAATTTCTGTATTTTTTACTTGTCATTAAAAAATCAAATTAAAATTATTCATAAATATGAAACGTTGTATCTCCCTCCATTGAAGAAACTGATGGTACGATAGAGGCTGGCAGTATTGGTTTGCTTTAATTGATGGATAAGTTTATCCAATATTCACGAACTACATGAATATAAGCTGCAGGGATATACATTACTATTTCCGACCAATACAAGCGGCTTTTGAAACTGTATATTACTGCTGTATATGACCCGCTCTCGCGACCTCTATATTACTAAGCGAACGTTTACCTAACTGCGCCACTGTAACTTTCTTACTTTGGTAAATTATTTTGGAATCAGACTACTACAGAAGCATTCATAGAATTTAAAAAAAAGGAGAGCGGAAAAATAAAAAGTTGACATTTTCCTTGTATCTTTAACACTATAATATCTTTTAGATCAATTAAATTAGACGGTTGTGACTTTATTTTACACTAGCTAATTGCTCTTTGGCAGAAAAGATTTGTCGTCCTTGTCTCTTGGCGAAGCTCGTGGATTTGAATTTGACCTTCACCGAGTCTGAATGCGTCGTTTGACGTTTCAGCAGTTTTATCTAATGCAGTCAGATAAGCGTTTCCAAATATATAGGATATGCTATTTTTACATTCAATCAACAATGCACTGCTCTAGGTTATCGGAAACTTGCCGCCAAAATCAAGAAAGGCCATTTTAATCTTGGTAAAGTTCAAGCTGTCTCCCGTTTACGATGACAGAGCGAATCGTGATGTGGAGAACACAAAAAAAAATGCTCGTACCGAACGTGTTTATACTTGCCAGAAGCTTGGTCTTGTTCCTGCATCATTAATATGAAGTTATTTTCTTCTAAATGAGACTAAAATGTTGACAAAAACCGTACCTCTATATCTGTGCAAGACGAAAGTACCACGGGAAAAGCGTATGATTTCGTAAAAAAGTTTGGAAGTCGGACGTTGGAAGTTTCGTGCAATTGACTAGCCTAATAGGCCTGTAAGGAAATCTGTTTTATGTTTTATGGATGTTCTTCATATATCTTGCATTATTATTTATAAAAGCTCCGCAAAAATGAAATAAATCATCTGACTTTTTATTTATTTTCATAAAACTATATATATTTAACCTTTTTAGCAACGAGTCACCTTGCGGGCATCTTGAGAGCAGACAAGGAACTGAGCGTCATAGTGAAGGTCTATTCTGTCGCCGGACAGCCTAGCATTGATCGCATCGGGCGAAAAACTGGCTCGCAGCTTACGAACATTTAGGTCACTTTATTGTTGTACTGTAGCCGTTGAATTTGTAGCACATGAGCCTGTGAACATGTCTTCAAACATTAACTTAGACAAACCGACATGAGTACCTGTTGGTGGGGTCAAGAATTTGGACATGGCTTAAATTCCTTTGGCCTGAGAATTCCAACCGCCTGGCAAAAGTATCGCTGTAGGCCAGTTGTTGCTGATTGGGTTATGTGACCGTGGTGGCAGCCGCTTAGAGAGGGTACGCGGGCGAACAGAGCATGCGACGGTCTCAGAAGTAGAAAAAGATATTTTTTACCACACACCGAATATTTGATCTTTCTTGTACTGCAGATGCTCCGCCTTGGTGTATGGAACACACTGTAATCCCAGTAATCTAGAAGCCTCCTGATGACTGTCCCTAAGTTGGGTAACTTTAACAGGTGTTCTCAGAGCCTGTTTTAAACATCGAATAACTCCAAGAGGACTGAATACTTCGTTCTTAGGGAGCTGTTTTTCTATGCAACTGTGAATGCTGTCTACTTCCTGAATAGAAGAATGGCCAGGCCCACAAAACGTTTGTTCAATGACATGGACATAACGAGATCGCTTTACGCTACACCTTACCTCATTACGGTGGAAAACCGGTAAGAATCCTCGTAAAATCTCGTCAAAACCGCCCCCGCGATTGCCGGAGCCACAACGTGTGACTCTCTCATATGGTCAACAAACGGAATCGATCCGGTGAACGGTATATCGAAGCAGAATTAGGAAGCGCGCACGCTACCACAAAGCCATGGCCGCGAACCCTGTTAGAGCCAGTAGTGTAGAATTTGACCAGTAGTGTAGAAATCGACCAGTAGTGTAGAAAAATCAACCAGTAATGTAGAATTGACCATTAGTGTAGAAAATAAATCGGAAGCCCTTATTCTCTCCGAGCTATGGGGCTTCAGAAAGTACGTTTGCTGTGGAGTCCATATGTCATATGTTAACATTGTTAAAATTTTTCAATCTTTCTTCCCCCAACTATAATTTATACCTGAGATATTTAAACCTTTTGATATTACCTCATTAGGCCAAATTTTGCGAAGAAAAAAAATTCTACGCTACTGGTCGATTTCATTTTTCATTTTCTACACTACTGGTCGGACGTTTGTTTTCTACACTACTGGTTGAAATCGTTCTACACTACTTGTTAAGCCAATTTCTACATTACTGGTTAATTTTGTCTACACTACTAGTCAATTCTACACTACTGGGAAATTCTACACTACTGGCTCTAACATATCTGACCAAAGTATGAGCGTGTGAATATCATTATTGTCAACTACATGTACATATTTTAATATAGCAAAAAAAGCTGGTGCTACATGTATGTCGTTAACACCTCTGTCTGCTATACTTTCATGTCACAAACCACAATATGCTCGATTTCCAAGCGAGAGTAGCTGTTATGTTTTTACACACTTTTTTCGATAAAAAAAACTGGAGATGTTAGCCAGAGGACAGCTAATAACTTTCCCCAAAATTAAGCACCGGGACATCATTTGCACCATCACTATCTCGCTCCTGCTAAGTGGCAAACTTGGACTCCATGTGTAGGCAGACGTTGGGCTTCTCTTAAGCAAATTAAAATCCTTCTTCAATTTGAATTCTTCGCATTTATCGCATATGTCTGTCTTTGGTTTGAAGAAGTCCTTATTGAAGTCGTTTTTAAAATAATGCGATATGTATGTTCTTTTACAGAATCTACTTTATCTTTTTAGCCTTTTTCGAGATACAAATGGTACATTTTGGTTATCGAAAGGACTGCTTCGAGAGACTGCTCACTGCAAGAAGCTCTGCAGGAGTGAGATTCTATACAAGGGAAAGACAAAATGTGCTCTCGAACATATTCTTTTTTATCCTGTGAAATTCTGTCTTTAGTTTTTGTACCTCTCAATTGCTCGGACAAAGGAGTTGCGGCAAAACTATCGTGCTTTTTGTCAACATATTAAGATTGTCTTTGGATATTGTCATTGCTCTGGGATATATCTAATGTGGCCGAGCAATATTCCATGCCATACATCCGGAAATCCGTGAAAATGTTTACTTCCATGGAATGTCGTTTTGGCCACAGTCATCTCCCGCCAAAATTTATTTTTGATCACATAAAAAACAAACCAAAGTGTGAAATGTGTGACTGCGTATACGACATCAAACACATAATGATTGATTGTGTAGACTTTGCACCAATTAGGCAACTGTTCTATAGGCCTACAGTCACTTCCATGAAGGACTTGTTTGACAACATCCTTGGTGATATTGTCATAAAATTTCTTAAGGACATCGGTGTGTATCATAAAATTTGATTTTTGTGAAACAATGTATATAAATTCATTTTAAATGGACAGTTTAAACTATAAGTGGAATTTTTAATATCCAAAATGAAATGTTTGGTATGTTGACCCTTATGTGTCGTTTTCAGTTCGTTCTTTTTGTTTTTGTGTATTTCTTTTAAAAAATGAAAAAATAAAATAAATAAATAAATTTAAAAAAAAAACAAAAAAAATAAATAAATAAAAACTAAGTAATAATAAAAAAACCTCAATAAATATACAGAATTGTAAATGTGTTCTCGCCACAACGTAGCTGAAATAGCTCAATGTGGCGTAAAACAATAATCCAGCAATCAATCAATCCTTGCACACCCTTATCTTTTAGCTCCGACAAATACTCAATATGTATATGAATACTTTATTCTACTTACTCCTGTTCTCTTTTTTCCTTATCTCCTCTATCCACTGTTTTATTGTTAATATGTTGTTTATTGCTGTCATTTAAGCCCAGAAAGCTTTGAGTACATTTTCTATGTCATCATTTTAAATCTTTTCGGTATATTTGAAACTGCAGTACTTTTTCAGCAATATGCTGCCCAGGTGTTCCCGTGTCGGCTTTTCCGGACTGTCTTAATCATCTATTTTGGTTCTTTTTCCAGCTAGTAGAATTCCTTTTTCTCGTCTTTGATCTCCCCGCCTGTTCTATGCTAGGATTCGGAATTATCCTAAAATATCGTTTCCTTGCGCTGTGAAACTAAACTTAATCCAGTCTGCGATATGAACAAAACATGTATAGTATTTTTTTAAATCCTTATTAATTATTAAATTTGTCACAAATATATAATTAAGATTTTGTTAAGCTTTTATCCACAAAAGATCTGGTTTCAAAAAGGCTCAAAAGCTGACGTCTGGTGGAATGCACCAGGCATTACAGCTTTGGCGGATTGTTCGCATATAACCCAACGTTACTGTCAAGCAACTGATTGGTTGGGTGGGATTTTATATGCAACCAATCAGATGCTTTGTTACAAGAGCTCTCTGCTATACTAAAAAATACAGTGATAGTCAATGATGAAAGTGTGTGAGGTTTTGTCGAGAAAAAATTATATGTTCGGGATATTCAACCAACGCCGTATACGCATACGCCAATAGTGTTTTACAGTTAAATTACGTATCAAAACTTGTGTAAGACATTCAACATAATTATGTCATAAGGGTTTTACTCAAACCTTGGGTCTTTTTTTTATCCGCCAGGGGAGTGGCTGTAATTCTATTTATATGCTATTAATCTGCCAAGGATTGTAATGCAGAGGGGCTCGGAATACAACTCTTTGGCTAGAGAAAATGCAAATAGCCGGGAGAAAAAATTTTTGCCTTCAATAAAACATCAAGTCACTGCCACGGAAGTGAGAATTTTCTTTAGATTGTGCCTTGAATTTTATCTTTGGAATTCACATTATTGTTGGAACACAGCTTTAATACCGCTAGCACCTCTATATTTCTTTATGGTAGATAATGCTCCTTCTTTTAACGCCTAAAACTATGTTTATTGGAGTACTGTACTTTTTAGGCATACCGACCGCTGTCTGTAATTTGAGAATCTTAAATAAGTGCTTTGTCAAAGTTTTCTCTCTCTCACTGTTTTCTTGTTGTTTTACCACCTTACAATGAGAGTCTCTAATGCATAAACAATTGACCATTGCTGGAAGCGGTCTATTTTGAGTGTGCGAATAAAGGGTTGATATATAGCCGAGGTTCTATTGAATGAGACAAATGTCAGTTCTAAGTGTGGTTATCAGAGAGGTGTCCTTGAATAATCGATACACATTGCCCATAGAGTTTTACGAGCTCCCCTCCACCTTGCAATTCAACAAAAAAATTTAATCCAAGACATATTTTAGAAGCCGAAAGAAACTGGCGTGGGTAGAAATATCAATCACCTTTAGATAACCTTTACTCTCAGGTTATCATCTAGACACCATCCAAAACAAACTCTCGATATTAGTCAAGCAAATACTGTACGGATTCAGCCTTACAATTCATAAACATGATACGCTCTATGCACTTTTTAAAATCACCGGTTGTCACAGATTTTCAACTAGAATAAACATTGTTCAATGTTGCTTCTTACGGAGTTCTGATGCAGACTGTCCAGCAATTGCTGCAACATGGTGGCCGTGGGCTGCCATGTTTTTTAAAACTAAGAAACATGTATAGAAATGTTTTGCTGTTTTTTTTTTTTGTTTTTTTTTAAATAAAATAAAAAAATTTATAATAAATAATAAATACATAAAATTATAACAAAATTAAAATGAAAATAAATCTAAACAAAAGTAAAATAAATTC
>JAVFBW010118842.1:0-15155 GCA_034783835.1 Mopalia ciliata
GAGATGCAGGGGACAAAGCCCAACAGACATGAAATACAACTTGACGGCGAGTGCGCAGCCGGCAACACCTAAATTGCGGAATACACATGAAACGGACTTCACGATTAAATTTTAAAGGGGGCTCTTTGAATCACGCCTTACAATGACTGGGCTTTGGTTTCGATGATCCGGCCGGGGATTGTTTATGATTTATAGTGAAGGGACCGTGTTTCGAGATTGGGGTTGGCTTAAGTAATAGCGAGAAAACTCTCCCCCTCATAGAACGACAGTTTCTATTTATTTCAGAAGCACCGAACTTAAGGAAACCTTGAATTCCTACTTTAATTTTATGAGTTAAAATTATGATTATGACATATTTTGTTTTAAATTTATAAGCTCTGTTGTTTTTATTCAAACATCCTTACTCTCAAACTCATTTAACTCTTGGGGCGCAATCTACATCAACCTTCACTCTAGTTAATGAACAAGGCTAATTCCTCCTTAGCCCTATGTCCTGTCTAGCTCAACCCATGGTGCAGCTGCAAATTGATCCGTCGCTATCGCCGACGTTATTATTATTCACTCACTTCCTCTTTCTAACCTCATCCACGGCCCGCAGGCATTCGTAGGTGGTAAGCGTTTCGAACTACTGATTCTGTTTCGGCGTACCGTTTCCAGGTTTTAGTTTCCATTATTCGGTGTACCGTTCCAAGGTTCTAGTCTCTGTTCTTCGGTCTACCGTTCCCGGGTTCTAGTCTCTGTTCTTCGGTGTACCATTCCATGTTGTAGTCTCCGGTTCTTCGGTGAATCGTTCCCAGGTTATAGTCTCCATTCTTCGGTGTACCGTTCCAAGTTTCTAGTCTCCGTTCTTCAGTGTGCTGTTCTCAGGTTCTTTTCCCCGTTCTTCGGTGTTACGCTTCCAGGTTCCAATCTCCGTTCTTTGGTGTAACGTTCCCAGGTTCTAACTCCATTCTTCGGTGTACCGTTCCCAAGTTCTTGTCTCCGTTCTTCGGTAAACAGTTCCCAGGCTCTATCCACCGTTAGCTGTCGTACTGTTCCCAGGTTCTAGTCTCCGTTCTTCAATGTACCGTTCCCAGGTTCTAGCCTCCAATCTTCGGCGTACCGTTCCCAGGTCCTAGTCTCCGTTCTTCGGCGTACCGTTCCCAGGTTCTAGTCTCCTTTCTTTGGTGTAACGTTCCCAGGTTCTAGCCTCTGTTCTTCGGTGTACCTCCATCCGTCGTCAAATATGTCTGTTGTGAAGTACCGTAAGAATGTCGATAAACCTCAAACAAAAAGACCATATCCAGTCCCATCCACTCGTCAGCTTTTAACCTGGTCCCACAAAAACCACTGCATCCCACCTGCATGCATAATTATATGCCAAATACGTTAAGGATAACATAGGTCCAATATATAGTTAGCTGTATATTGACTTGTACTTTCAGGTTACAATACAGATGTGGAAGCAAGGCAACCCAGTTGTTAACCTGACATTCGATGCTCGCGGAAAAGGGAAACTTTATTGGTTTGGGACACACACCTTGTTGACAGATCAATGGTCGGACCTGATTCCCGGAGAGGTCAATGATTATGGAATGGATTCGTAAGTCACAATATCCTGTAGCCGCGAAATGATAGCTCACAAACAAAAGAATTGTAGATTTAACAGTCTCCATATGTATCAAACTTCAAAGTTGTATTTTCTAGGTCTGCTTTAGGCAAAACTACTGTTATCCTACAGTGGGGATTTTGCTTCCTTCCCTCGTCATCGGAAGACATGGTATCTGTCTATATAGACGCATATAGAGAGACCATGCGACATAACGCTGCTTATTCATATTCTAACATAATTTCGTTTGTTCGGTTTCAATTGGCACATTCACCTATAACTTCATACCTGCATATATACCTTTAGCTATCTTGTATCACCAGGGTAATCTAAACTTGTTTGCATGTGTCGATCTACGGCGAACCAATCGCTGTGACTGTGGCGGAACGTATTTTCGCCGGTAGAAAGTTTGGATTAAACTGTGGATAAGTGATTGGTTTTTGTATTGAACTCTAAATTACGCCTTACGGTCATATAATTAAGTTTTCAATCTCTGTTTAAGTAAACAATATGGCGAAATCATGAATTTTTACTTCGGTAAAGAAAATGTCAGACTACGACAAAGAGAACCCATCTGTATCTACAGACTGAATTTGACAGAATCCTGGAGGTCGAACCATGCAGGGGGTCACCATAATTGGCAAAACATTCCAAATAACAGCGGAAATGACGAATTGCGCTGTAATGATCATACGTAGGCTATAGGGTTCAATCGCGGTTGTTCTGTGACGACCAGTTAAATGTATTACTAGGCGATAGTTACAACCCAGTAAGGAAAAGCACCGAACGCAAGAACCGAATTGTTAACCTTATTCAAGAAATAATGCTTCCATGTCAGTCGGCGAAGGGGAGAGAGGAAGCTGTTCGATGCCATGGTGCTATTAAAGCTAAAGGAGCTGATCAGCTGATGAGGCCTTTGTATTATATCTTGTAATTGTCTTCTCTTGTCTTTGTTTGTCGTCAGTGACGTCGAGGTGGCTTTCTTGAACCCATTAAGCTGTAACGCCTTACTTTGGGTAAAACAACCTTAAATACGGCTTTAAACTCCATTCAAACACACAAAACAGACCCTAGCCGACTTCTATCGTCAATTCTATAACTCTTCAAACGACGTTACTATGAAAGACTGCACTATAATTGACAATGTAGTCGTCTCGTGTACTTTTCTAGAACGGCCGCGTTTAAGTTCAAGCCAATGGGGATGACAAAATATGTCAATATAAATTTGATACATTTCAAATAGCTTTACAGCATCAAATTTGCTGGTATTAAATAGGATTGTTAATATATTTAGACAGTTGATTTTTCAGTGACTTTTGTCAGCATAATCCGTTTAAAATATAGTCTCGCGTGAACCAGACTCTCTTCGCGTTAACTTCGGCTAAGGCTCGATAGTCTGGTAGCACTTAAGAGCACTATGGCTATGTGGCACCTTTTAACGATCCAATTTGCTCCTCAGCTCCTCGACACCGGACGCAACCTAGGGCAAACAGGCTGCCTTTTTCTCCACTCTCCTGATAAACCGAGTATTCGGCACGGCCTGTCGATGTTATATGTTATATGGCTAACCCGTTCTCCTTGAATTAATTTATACTGTCGCCGGAAGTGGAGTAAATCCCACAAAATCTCCTAGATCACATGACGTGACTGACATGCCCAGTGTGTGTTGTGTGGTCTATAGTCCTCTTGATATTACTAAATAAGATTCTGCCCCTGGGGTCACGGGTGTAGTGGATAGGAAGACGGTAATTGGTGCGTCCAATACACACAGTGAGTTGGTATTATTAATAACAGTAACACCCATGTCAAACAAGATGTTATTGCATTTTTGATTTCCAGAAATGTACAAAGGGCATTTAAGATACAGCAAAGTGGGGGTAACTGTGTGGATGTTGGGTGGATAGTAATTGTGGAAGGTGTTGATGCCTGTACCTGGGGACAATTCTCAACATACCCCAAATTTATATACAGCACGAATTCGATGTCCATGTACTACGGAAACGGTAAGATATATTGCATGATGGCCAATTAAATGTGGATTTTATTCGCTTGTTTTGGGTAAGGCCCAATACTCACTTTATTTCGCTTTATTTCACCGGCCCAAACAGTGAAGGAAAATACCGACAGTAAACAACACACAAAGCAAGTAGAGACACACACACGTGGTGCCTCTCACTATGTTAAAGTCAAGTAAAAATGAAAAAAACACTTTCCTTGAATTTCTGACATTTTTATGTAAACAATAGAGTTGCCCAATCTTTCAGAAAAATATATACAAGTGCTATTTATTTTGTAACAATAAAAGGACAAATTTTGAAGAATTCCGAACCATTATAATCATTTTGGGGCTGAAATAACCCCTATATCCCTTGAAAGTTGAACTTTATAAAATAACCTGAGGGCTACAGATACCAACCTACGACCACTGGTAGCGGCCATTTTGGTCCTTGCCACTCTTGTCCATGACGTCACGCGACTTACACGCTTGTGTGTTACGGGTTAATAACGTGTGTAAAATGTCAAAGGTAAACCCTACTATAAACAGTCAACTATATAGGTCTCGTGACGAAAGCACCTATTTAAAAAAAAAAGATATTTGATTGGTCAATATTTTTGGAGCTTTTCTGTTTAGAGATGAATTTGACTGTAGTTCAAGCATAACCCAATGTTTAAGATCTAATTATAAAACGGATATAGCGCGATTAGAAAATAAGATAACATAATTCAACACAATAAATGATCTCCGTTTTACCGATATGTATTTTATTGCATACATGACTATCGATTAAAAACTTAGCGTCTAATTCTCTATCCCCAGTAGCTGCATAGCTATTGACGCTTCCAGCTATCAGTTTAAATCATTTTTCCTTTTACACCTTGCAATGATATTAAAGTTACGGCATCATGTGCCAACTGCAAATGAAGGCTCAAAAAGTGGCTATTTCCTAATCGCTTTCGGTTTTAGGTTTAGCGACACTCGTGTTCTTCAGTGGTCATTGCGAGATCAAAATTCAAAACGAGAAAAGGACTTCGCACGTTAGTACGTTGAAAAACCAGGGAGAAACCGCGTATAACCATATACTTCGTTCATAAAATCGAAAGGATAAAAAAAAAAAACGCTGAGGCAATATGAGGTATATATATCGAAAAAGGACCAGTTCGTAAGTCGACACGATCACTTTGGTCGTGATACAAATGAGAAAGGATACAGCTATATGCCTTAATCGCCATTAAACAAAAACGTTTTCTTGTCCTAAAATGTGATTTCTGGACACGCTGATAAGTAGTTAGGCCTGTGATACCAGCTGAAAAGCTCGACCGGCGGGAAAAATTGTAGATTTGTTTTCTTTTTTCAAAATTTCAAAAGTTAGAAGTAATAAGGTTGAATTTTTCATCTGTTCAGATGAATTGTCAAGATGGACACCGACTATGCCGAGTGCATCGGTTGTATAACTCCGAAGAAAAAACGGCTCATTTTGGTGTTAAAGTTCCACAAAAAGGCTCATAATCTGGTCTTGGAATTTTTCTGATGTCGTCAAAAGCTCGAAAAACCGACGATACTATAACGAAGGGATCAGATGCATGGTTCGATCGATGCCGCTGCCACATTTGTTAACTATAGGTTTCTTTACATAAAAAATATAACTGGACTGCACAATGTTGTGTGCTTAATTATATTTGTTACTCCAAGTGGAATTGTATTAGTCGAAAGACTCATTTTGACTTCGATATTTCGGCGGTTTATTTTGCCATCTTTCTGATGGCAAAATAAACCGCCGCAATGTTGAAGTCAAAATGTGTCTTTTGTTCTGCTACTCTTGTAACACTACTCTTGTACTATGCTAAACTTATCAGTGGGAATCATGGATTTTAGTCCCGTATTCATATAAAGCTACTTAAGAACTGCTTAAAGTTAAGAAATATTTATAAAAATTTCAGCCTTTTATTTTCTATTGAAAGAAGTTAAATACGAAGTACTTACGTTTACATGTCACTATTATCTTTTATTTTGGGTCATAAAATGTAACGAAAATTGTTCACATGTTTTTAAAATGATGTTTGACAATTCGCTGAGTTTTTCTTAACTTTGACAAATATAGTAACTTTATGAATACGGGCCCTGGTTAATATTTATTTCCAAAATGTAAATGTATACCAATAATTTGTTTTAACCTCGAATGGTTCCCTCCGCTTTATCTATTAATTATAGATGATGTTGAATTAATCATAATAAATAGCTGCCGATACTTGGTCTCTTTCGGGAATTATATATCTAATTCCGTACCTTTCTTCTTTCTTTCAGAAACTATAGGCTTCGCTGATGATTTTGTCTTGCTTGTGGACATCGAAGTGTAGCAGGTGTCTGGCTCTGTTCTGAAAGCCACCAAACGATACACTTGAATGGGAACTGGGAAAACATACTGATATTGATAGGACGAATGAGTGGAACATAGTATCAATAGTTTGCTATGTTATGCATGTTCTTGGAGGACCATACATAAGCTAATGTCGGTTGAGTCCAAACCGGTTAAAACCGGTCCAATCCTGTACTTATTTTTAGTCGAGCGAACATGACACATTAGAGGCATTCGAATTGACGTTTTCGTTAAGTACGATGAATCCGTTGTCTACGAATTTAGTTGCGTTTATTTGTTTACTGAACACGTGACTGATTAACGCAGGCAAAAAAATTCGTATTTAACGTATTTAACGAAACTTCACGAATGTATTATTCGAAAACAAATTCTAGACAATGGCTCCAATGGCCCATACGAAAAGGTCCGGTCGAATGAGATTATTTCTTCAAATTAACCTTTATTTATCTGTAAATCCTCATAGGTATAACGGAGAAACACACATTTGCATAAAAGTACTAATGCATAAATATAAATGCCCGTGAGACTATCACGGTTATGTGAACCATGCTGCTTTATCCAGCTGTTAATAATAGTATACCACTTTGGTAATGATGTAGAGGCAAAAAAAGGGTTATATTGATTTCCGGTTGTAAAATGTGTTCAGATTTTTCTAACAGAATATAGTTTTATGCTTTGTTTTCTCTACTTAATCGTTACAATATTTGTCTAATGTTTGGACTGGTTCACAACCTCGGTGTATACACTTCATGCATATTAGTGAAATGCGGGGATACAACTATTCATCTTCGTCGCTAGCACAGTGTTTTGTACGCTCGTATAACCAGCGATCGGCTTACAGCAGCCCATACACACTGTACCCTATACGCCGGTTCATATGGCAAAGCTTTTCAGGTAAAGGACCGCGGAGTTGGGCTCTAGACTCACACAAAATTCTATTGGTTGATCTGGTCACATGAAGGTCGTGCTCATGTTTTTTTGTCTCTCTCTCTTTTTTTGTCAACTTTGTAAACAGTATTGGCTTATACACGTTGATTTGGTGTGGTTGCATATCCAATAATTTCATCGCGTTGTTTAAATACCCCCGAAAAAGTTCGCAAAAGTAGACCGTCGTCCTTTCTTCGATAAAATATCACCACACGCCATAAACTCTTCGTTATTTACAGTTGCACTAAAACGATTTTTTTAGTAACACAACATCTGGTTGGTTGCATAGAAGTTCCCGCGTTACCAACCAATAGCTTGACCGCCAGACTGGTCACATGCCCTAGATCCGCCAAGGGTTGTAATGTAGAGTAGCTCGGAATAAAACTACCGAAGATGACACATATCGTAATATCGTAATATTCAATTCCAGGGACATTTTTGTATTGTTCGGATCTTGACGATCCCATTGGTCGATTTTCACCAAAAAAAAATTCTAAAAGAATTTTGGAAAGACTGAAGCTCACAATTACGAATAATTAAAGTTAAAGAGGATCCAATGAAAACTAAATTGAACCAAATATCTTTAGGAAAAGAAAAGTGCCTTTTCACAAATTTGAGTAAATTCCAGTGTAATAAGCCATGGGATATTTGTTTCATATCTCCACGTCTGGGATACAGCTTTCCTACGCTCGGATCGATCGCTTTCTGTTTATTCGTGTTATTCATCCAATGAAATGCTAAAACCTGCCACGGACTATTTCATTTCACAAATAAATTTAGCAAATGGCGCCTGCACAGTTCGAAAACAACCATGGCTGACCCGCAGTTTGACGATTCCAGCTCACATCAGTTACAAAAGTCACCTTACTCTGTTCGTTTTTAAAACTAAATTTAATTATTTAACGGTTAAATGACTTGGTCAGCTGCTTTTATTTTCTTGATTTGCTTTATCAACATTAGTTAACTTAGGGAAAGGCGGTGTGGATATACTTCTGTTAGATGTCCCTTTAAAAAGCCTCCGTTAAACAGTCAGTTTTCTTCATTTTATCACCAAAGGAGCGTTGTGTTAATAAACATAGCAAAATGGTGTGCTTAATCCTTTGTTGGGAATCTCGAATTGGTTAGTGACATTTAGCTCTGCAAAAACATACTAAATTATGTGCCCTTAACATCCAAACCATTCTGAACTACCAGTTAAGTTTATCAGTGAACCAATAAATTCGTCTGTTTTACCAGAAACATTAACGAATACGTAAAATAATGCGGAAACTGATCTCAAATTTAATAACGGCTTTCTTAAAACGAATATCCAGGCATCTCTCGAAAGAATTTAGAACTCCTGTACACATGTGTTTTTCTCCCTTGTATGGAATACGCACATGTAGTCTGGCATAATATATCACAGACGAAGATAGAAGCATTCACAAAGATTTTCTTCCGACTATAATTGGATTGACTCAAAGACTGTACAGCTTTATGGAAAATCCGGCTTTATTTGATCATGGCCAATATCGACTGAGCAACGTCAGTTTCCTCCAACAAATCTCAAAAAGCCTCAAATAACGCTTGGTAAGCTAAGTAAGACTTATAACCCACCCTTATATAGTGATTTACGAGATACTGTTGTAACTGTAAGATTGCTTATTGGTTTGAGCTGCAATTCAACCGACTTGAACGGAGCCCTCGCAGCTAGGAGATAGGTACCGTTTGAAGACCACAGAGGAAAATAGACAGAAGTCACAAAATGTGAATTTCGCGATTACTCCCTTAGCTATGAGCTCAGAGAATTAACCTTCCCTCACGCATATTGTCGTGTCCGAAAAGGACCGAATTTCATAAATAGCAATGTCTGAAAATAATATAAAAATTACAGATTTTTAAAGTAGTAATTTTGATTTTCTGTAAATCGCTTTTGTGTGACTACGGTCTTTTCCCCTCTGTGGTCTTCGTTTCTAAACCATGTCCCAAAGCCATTCAAGAGCTTGTTTCGTTTAGCGATTACCTATAACGGCCTTATCGGCTTCCAATACCATCATGATCAACTATATGTTGTTTGTATTGTTGTTTTACTTATTCTCTTATAGACTGCATATGATGACAATATAAAGGACATGTCGAAACGTCAAAACTCTCGTTTTTCGGAATTAAACGAGGGCAAATTAATGGGTCCTTTTTATATCATAAATCATCCTTCTTTCTATATTCAATTTGTTCATCGACAACCTATCGCCTATGCAAGTCGACCTCGGCAACCGTATGTATTCCTACTTTTGATATATATTGTCTTATTAAGAAATTGGGTCACATTGACCCTATTTCTGACGAATTGAAAATCCGCGGGGTCATTGGAGCTGGCTAACATGCTCCGATTCGTTGATACTTAAGAGAGGACAACATGACATGCGATATGTTTTTCTTCGGACTAGACTATATCCGTGCTGTAGCTGGTAGGTCTACAGTTCACGGCCCAGGAGAGGTCACTTATCAGTATAAGCATCACTCATCGTATATGACATGAACAATGACGTCTTCATAAACGGATCTGGAGGACTATAAAATGGTACAAATCTTGTGGCAAAACACCAATCTTCAGCCAGTCCAAGAATCAACATTTAAGGAACGCTGGTAAGTAAACCGTTACATTTATCTAGGTTAAAAAATGTGGATTTTTGAACTTTTAGAGGAAACAGAAATACACGATTCACTATCAGAGCTAACACATAATGAACAAGTATGAGTGCACAGGACTTATTTTACTGCATGTGTACAAAGTACATTTGCGCTCATGTCTGTGTTTATGTGTGAAAATCTGATGTCAAGTGATAAATCAAATTTGAATTAACTTTAACCTTGTATCCCATTATAAACATTCTTATCGGTTTTGAAATGAGAAACAATTTTTTTTAACAGATACTAGTATCACGAAAGTATATCCGAGAACATTGAGTTATCACTTATTTAAATTGTTTTCCCAAACGATCGACAAATGATCGAAAAAAAGTACAGGAATAATATTGCCGAATCATTTGGGATTCAACAACAACAAAAATTCTCGTGATTACGTAAGAAAGAATTTTCTCGTGATTCAGTAACAAAGATTAGGTTCCCTTGTTTGAGTAACAAAGAACAGCGTTTATCTTGGTTCACTATATCAAAGACGTCTCTCGTGATTCGGTAAGAAAGAACTTTCTTCTGATTCGGTATAACAAAGAACTTTCTTGTGATTAGGTTAGAAAGAACTTTCCTGTGATTCGGAAAGAAAGAATTTTCTTGTGATTCGGTAAAAAAAGAACTTTCTTGCGATTCAGTAACAAAGAATTTCTTGTGATTCAGTAACAAAGAACTTTCTTGTCATTCGGTAACAAAGAACTTTCTTGTGATTCGGTTAGAAAGAACTTTCTTGTGATTCGGAAAGAAAGAACTTTCTTGTGATTCGGTAAAAAAAGAACTTTCTTGTGATTCGGTAAAAAAAGAACTTTCTTGTGATTCGGTAAGAAATAACTTACTTGTGATTCGGTAAGAAATAATAG
Organism: Mopalia ciliata; assembly: GCA_034783835.1. Classification (NCBI taxonomy): domain Eukaryota; kingdom Metazoa; phylum Mollusca; class Polyplacophora; order Chitonida; family Mopaliidae; genus Mopalia; species Mopalia ciliata. The sequence goes on from JAVFBW010118842.1 coordinate 10,422, forward strand.
AGTTTATCTTGGCTCACTGGCAAAGACGTTTCTCGTGATTCGGTAAGGAACCATCAAGGCTATCATGATCCGGCTACATAGCAGTAAAACCATGATGTGAAAAGAATTCTATCATTGGCATTATCGAAGAGTTTCTCATCCGTCAATGATAAATTGTGTCTTCATTATTCTATTCCGGTAATTTGATCATTTTCAGCGAAGAAGCTTATTCCACACCACCATGAAGTCTGTCGCAGCTCTCTGTGTCCTTGTTATTTGTGTATCATTTATCGTTGATGGTGAGTTACAATGAATGTATACTATAAAACCCTTTTTACTGTGGTTATCCTTTGATCATGATATTTAGACCTTAAGTCTGACAATCTCGATTTCGTGTTATAAGTGTAATAGTATATAAATGAGCAACTAGTGCTCTGAAAATTCCTTTGCCTCATAAATCTTAACATGATGACTGTCATTATTATTATCTCATTAAGGTCCCAATAAATTACATAAAAAAAATAAGAATTTCCTGTTTTTATTTTATAAGAAACGTCGCTAAATACCATCAGTTTACATGTAGCAGTTGTAGTTACTGTCCCACAACGCAAGCGTTTAATGCTCTTTTAATGGGCTGTGAAAACGACAATTCGTCATGTAAGTGTAACACCCTTGAGTATGATGATAAACCCCAATAAAAAAACAAGCAAACAATATTTTCTTTTATTCTTCAGATGCAACAGCGTCTTGCAGATTTGGCTACTACACCTGTAGTAGTAATAACTTCCAAGACGCAAGCTGTCCGATCGGGAACATCGTGAGCTCTGCAGCAGTGTCCCAGAAATTCTCCAATTCGGCCTGTGTTCCAGGCAACAGTTACGGCTGGGAAGGCACCAATATCTGGGTTAAGAAGGGATGTCGGGCGAATTTCTTAGTTGTTTTCTGTTGAACTACCTGAGGATATATGCCAGCTGATCGGTTACCAATCAATATTGACAAAATGAGATATCATTTTATGATATTAAAGTGATACAATTGGCCTTTATGATGGTAAACGTTATGACTTTAGTTTGTCATCACGACCAACAATTAAGTTTTTCTACATTCACAATTGTATGTGTAAATATTACCACCAAGTTAATGTTTTATTTGTATATTTGTAACAAAAAGCCCCCAGCAGCTATATACAGTAAACAGGTAATGGTGGGGAGAACATTCATTTCAATCATGGCCTAGTTGTTTTTTTATTGAATAAAACATTCAAAGATGCATAAAGTTGATGATATTCCTCTTTGTTACTATTCTACCCACCAATATTAGATCGCTCTGTGAAACGAGACCCAGGGGCTCGTTTCACAAAGCGATCTAACTTAGCGTTGGACGTAACTGGCATGGCAACACTATGTCTTCAACACTGGTCGTCATGGCAACTACGTTTTGCGTAAGCTAAGATCGTTTTGTGAAACGGTCCCTAGGACCCGGTTGCTCGAAGCACTATTAAATTTAAACCTCTATTAGATGACGTCACGCCATGTTGAAGGCCTATCTCTAACTCGGTATTAGCGATTTATTCTGGTGTTAGCGACTAAAACTCTTTCGAGCAACCGGCCACTGGATATTAACAGCTAAGAAAATACCTGCAATGTGCTAATAACATATCAATATGAATACAACAATAGACAAAAACATTATATGGAGGTGACACAAAAATGAATAAATAACAAGACTCACTTATAACTCACTTATACGTGTATAGTCAATGTAGGTTTGGATTTAGTGGGGGCTAGCCGCGGCCAGCACTGATTGGGCCCCGGCACTGATTAAACCTCGTTAGTTTGGATTTCTCCGAGTCCGGAACCAGGAGGATTATGAGACAAATTAGCAGTCTGACGTCCAACATATCTTGTCCGGACCATAACTCCGTTACTTTTCAATGCATGACTTTGAAACTTTCATAGAACATTATTCACAATATGGGCATGTAGAACGTTAAACTTTTCCCGCAAATTTCGACCTAACTTATGAAAATAAGCTATCTGCTGTCCAACATATCTTGTCCGATCCATAACTCGCTATGTAACAATTCGAGTAGCTGTTCATAGAACATTATTCACAATATGGACATGTGCAACAAAAACTTTTCCCGCAAATTTATGCAAATTTCGACCTAAATTATCCAAATTAGCTTTCTGTCGTCCAACTTATCTTGTCCGGACCATAACTCAGTTACTATTCAACGTATGACTTTGAAACTTTCATGTGACATTATCCACAATATGGACATGTAGAACGTGAAACTTTTCCCGCAAATTTCGACCTAAATTATTAAAATAAGCTACGGTATCTGCTGTCCAACATATGTTGTCCGAACCATTATTCACTATGTAGCAAACCACTTACACACAACATTCTTCTCCATATTTATGAAGATGTGTAAGGTAAAACTTTTCTCTCAAATTTATGCAAATCTATACTTTAAATGTGCAAATCTGTCGTCCGTAATATCTTGTCTGGACCACAATATAGCATATCACTTTGACCCTTACACATAACATTCTTCTCTATGTGGGTCAGAGACCCACAACATGGGAAATAAGACAATTTGTAAGCTGTCGATATGATTTTATTAAATTACATGCATGTTCATTAAATTACTGCACATCTACCCTTACCCTTATGAGTGTGGGAAGCTCAGGCAAAATATCAAAAAACGTAATTCTCAGCTGTCTCCTGAAAATTAGAGGCACACAGAGGAGATATTTGGGTTAAGTTTTGGGATATTTTACAGTGTAGACGGAAGACGACAGTGTATTCCAAAAATAATTGACATTAGCACAACAGAGACTTTAAGCTTTCCATAATGCCGGGACAAGTAAAAGTAAAGACTGCATTGCTACTCTTCAAACAAACTGCCCTTAGCCAGAGAACGATTATCTTACTATAAGGAATTCAATATTATATCTGTCTATACTTTTCGAGAACAAACCAAATGTTAGGATCATATAGATTTGCTTTTGTATTTATGTATTCGTCTTCAAAAGCTTCCAGCAAATTGGAATTTATCTGTTGATCTAAACAGTGAAACGGCAAGATATTCCGGCACATTGTATGTATGCTTTTCTTAACAGTAGAGCTCGTACTCTTAATACGAAAACAAGTGTAGAACCACTATAGCTGCGACATTAAGCTCTTCTTTACTCGACAGGGGTTATTAAGAATGTTAGCTGATTTAGCATTGCAAAATGTGATATTTAAGTAGTTTTGCATCATACTAAGCTGCATTCCATATTTGAACTGTCTATTTTAAGCGTTTGGCTTCTATCATCATGTCAAAAAAGGGACATATCGGGACATATTTGTTGCCATGGAAACCGGAAATTTGTTCAAACTTATACTATTTTAAATAGGAGCGTAGTTTAGCATCATATTAAGCTGCATTCCAAATTTGAAGTCTCTATCTAAAGCGGTTGGACTTCTATCCTGTTCAGGTGGTCATGAGGGAAAGTTGGACCGACCAACAGACAGACAGAGTGACTTATAGAGCTGCTCATTCGCAGCTAAAATTGACAGATTTGGACATATCTGTTGCCATGGAAACCTGGAATTTGTTCGGAATGATCTAATTTTCAATAGAAGTGTAGTTTAGCATCATATTAAGCTGTACTTCAAATTTGAACTCTCTATCTTAAACCGTATGGCTTCTATCCTGTTCACGTCGTCATCAGGTCCAAAAAAATGACAGATCCGGACATATTTATTGCCATGGAAACTTGAAATTTGTTGCGAATTAAATTTCAAAAGTTCATCATTTTCAATAGGAGTGTAGTTTAGAATAATTTTAAGCTGCATTGCAAATTTGAACTCTCTATCTTAAACGGTCTGGCTTCTATCCTGTTCACGTCATCATGTCAAAAAAAGTGACAGATCTGGACATATCTGTTGCCATGGAAACCTGGAATTTGTTCGGAATGACCCCATTTTCAATAGAAGTGTAGTTTAGCATCATATTAAGCTGTTCTTCAAATTTGAACTCTCTATCTCTTCTATCCTGTTCACGTCGTCATCAGGGAAAGTTGGACCGACAGACAGACAGACCGACCGACCGACCATCCGACCGACCGACAGAGTGAGTTATAGAGCTGCTCAGTCGCAGCTAAAAAGAGGGGTCCATTTTATTATATTTCTAAAAAGCAATCACACTGGCAGAGGGATGTGGAATAATAAAAACCGATGAATCCTTTTATGTTCTATAGATTAACTCCCAGACAAGTTTTTTATAGACCTTATAATCCCGGCTCAACGTGTAACTCTCATTTTCATCACCGGATAACGGAAGGTTGGGAGGGTGCTTCCTGTTGCCCTGGTGGGGCAACATCACGAAGCCGAACTGTTTGGGAGGTCTTTGTAGTACGGTCCGTCATATATTTGTGATGTCTTTGTTTGTACTTATAGTGGTGTCGGTGTGTCGTTAAACCCCAATCAAACAAGCCTTATCGGATATGTATTCTTGATTAATTTATATATCTTTGATAAACCAGTTCGCAGGTCAATATCACGGTCGTCTGGCTTGGTTTGGTATTAAATAAAATACATTGTTGACAAAACGACTATTTTAAATTGGATATAGCCAGAAGTCTATGACATAGAAGTAGCAGATAATGGACTGCTGATATAGCTTATTGCAAGATCTGTCTATTCTAGCTACCTTCCGTTTTTTTTTTTTTTTTTTTTTTTGTTTAATTTTTAATTTTTTAT
>JAVFBW010118853.1:0-24704 GCA_034783835.1 Mopalia ciliata
TTCAGTGAATACCAAGACGTTACAAATATTCAGTGAATACCAAGACGTTACAAATATTCAGTGAATACCAAGACGTTACAAATATTCAGCGAATTCCACGTCGTTACAGATATTCAGCGAAAACCAAGTCGTAAGTGGGTTTTGGTAGATGCCAGATTTGGTTAATAATTTTCAGATAGATGCTAAATCATGAATCTCTGATAGATGCTTGCTCGTCATGAGTCACCTGGTAATCGTGGTTGTTATATTATCTAAGCACTACGTTATGAAAGTTACCCCCGTCTTCACTCACTCTCTCGTGTGTTTGCTCAGTCATCAGCTATGACTATACTATTACAGTGGTATCCTAACCAGGCCCCAGAGATCGCTTTATCACAGATTCTAGATACACGGTTACTCGAAATGTATTCGTTGTTTGTTTGCCCTATCAGCGGATATCATTTAACCGTTTTTGTTACTTTGAAAAGACGAACAAAGGATAAACAAATTTGAATTTCTGATTGATACAAAAGAATTTGGAAGATAAAATATTTAAACTTGCTTAACGACCGCAATTAAACTCAAAACCTAGGGCTATGCAGATACTTCACTGGGTCCTAATGTGACAGACGCCTTGTTATACACTGGGTCGTTTTCTGGTGTTCTGCTGATTATACAGACGTTCTGTTTTATCAATAAGCCAACAAATCGTTTATACATCGATATTTGTTAAATACTAGTAGCTTTCGAGAAAAAGGTAATTATTTCATTGAAACCATAAGATATTTACCTTAGTTTGAAAGCGTGAGTTTTTTTAAAAAACCCGACGCTGTGGGGTAGCCAACGGAGCGATTGTTTTCACTGATATAGCCTCACAACGTTTATGTCCTCCTTCTTGTCCGATGCCCTGAGATATTCTACATGACCCAAACGTATCACACCCTAGGAGATAAAATTACATTAAAACGCATTTTTAATAAAAAGGAATTTATGGCAAATTAATAAACGCATCATTTCGTCTGAATACGAATCTTTGTTCTTATGTACTGTGGAAACATCAACCGCACTACATTAAATCTTCAATAATTAGGGCTTTAACTTCTACAAATATATAACCTGTAACTTACGCATGAAATCTTTAGCAGTTATCGACTGCCTGGTTCACTATTAATATTCTGGAAATATAGGTTGTCATTTTGTATACTTGACATATAAAACGATTAAAGCCAGACATTGTCAATTTTAGGCAACAACAATAATATCCTGTCATTTACAGTTTTATTGTTTCACATTTATATTCAATGATTTACAATTTTATTGGTTCCCAATGATGACCAGTGATTTACAGTTTCATTGTTTTAAAATGATGGCCAGATATTTACAATTTTATTGTTTCACAACGGTGACCAGTCAATTACAGTTTCATTGTTTCACAATGATGGCCATATTTTTTTTACAGTTTTATTGTTTCACATTTATATTCGGTGATTTACAATTTTATTGTTTCACAATGATAGCCAGTTACAGTGTTATTGGTTCACAATGAAATCACGTCATTTACAGTTTTATTGTATGGCAATGATGGTCAGTCATGTACAGTTTTATCGTTGAACTTTTTAGACTCTCATTTAATGTTTTTAGAGAAAACAAAGCCTGTTATCCGATGTTTTACCCTTTAGCTAGCCCATATCTTTGTCATTTATATTTAAGAGTTTACTCTTCAACTACAATAGTTCATCGTGGTTATGCTTTAACATTGTCACTTCTCGTTTACAGTGTTATGCCTGAACATTGTAACCTGCTGTTTACAGTGTTATGCCTAAACAGTGTAACCTGTTGTTTACAGTGTTATGCCTGGACATTGCCACCTGTGGTTTACAGTGTTGGTCTTTAACATTGCCCCCCCCCCCACGCGATTTACAGTGTTATGCTTTAAAATTGCCCGTTGTACCTTACTGTGTTATGTTGTAACATTGTAACCTTTCGTTTACAGTGTTATTCCTCAGTCCATTATAGCTATGATAAGCGGTGTTTTTCTTAAACAAAAGATGATGTTTTTTCAACAGCATTGTCCGTCAAACATAGTTTTATTATCAAACCATTATAGTTCGTCACATACAGTTCAATTATTAAAAAAACTTTATATTTCCGTTGACAGATTTATTGTTCACCATTTACAGTCTGTTTTTTACAGATTAATTCGTCCCCATTTACAGTCTGTTGTTCACAGATTTATTTTTCAACAACAACAGCCGGTTATGTATAGCTTTAAACCTCAACAATTACAGCCTGTTTTGTGTAAATTTATTCCTCAACAATTACAGCCTGTTATGTGTAAATTTATTCTTCACCAGTTACAACCTGTTTGCAACAGTTTCATGAATCGACGATTATAACCCGCTATTGACAGTTAAAGCCTGCTATGTTTTTTACAGTAGATTCTCCAGCAACAACAGCCTGTTATTTACTGATTTATCTTAAAAAATTACAGCCTGTTATTTATAGTTTTATTCCTCAACAATTACAGCACATAGCTAATCCTTTCAACAATTACAGCCTGTCGGTAATTTTCACACAATTAGTATTTGTCAAAGGCTGATATCATAAATATTCACCTCATCATATCAGCGACTAGACTTTATCGAGGAATGTGAAATAAACTCAAACGACAAATGTATGTTTGTAACATATTTCCGAAAGTCGCTACTCAGAAAGTCAAATACACAGGCGAAAAAGGCAGCAGTTCCATTTCAAGCCCCACAGCTACAGTATTAGATAAACAGAGAATATATTTTGCGGCATACAGCAAACAAGGAAAAAATAAGTGGCAAGATCCAATCTCGGTTAATTTAACGCTGTTATCGTTTGGCTACATCGAGTATTTAATGATGATACTTCAATTGATGTAATATAACAGGGATATCTTTTCGTAGTTTTTGCATTAAAAAGTTGCGCGCTTTTGCATAAAAGAAAAAAATAATCGTTAAACTAAAAATAAACAAAACTGCTTGTTTTCAACGGCTAGTGAGGACGGATGGTCCACTTCTTATCCTGTTTTATAGGCAATTAACCAGCCGGAAGCCTGGTAGAAATTCCCTTTGTGGTAGGCGTTGTCAGCTGGTGTGACTATCAGATGTACCGGTATTGTCTGAGAGACCTGTGCTCTACATCGAACAAGGATCAGTACCGGCGATCAGTGTAAAGCTAGGTTTCACTACTACTAGTAGTATAAATCCAAACCCAAACTTATGGAAATTCTCTATATTTGAAGCTTTTTGAATGATCGATACAAAGTATGAAACAATCGACCAGTCAAAATGGTAATATTACCCAATAAGGGTAACACGCTGAAATCGAATACAAATATCCCTTTGAGAATGCGCCTTTTGTGTACGATTGTTCTTTGTGGTACCTCGACGCTAGTTATCAATTCCCCATAAAGCTCATACCAGCTGAGATAACCACGAAAGTCTCCATTATCACTAGTTCGCACGCCTTAGCCACCTCACAGAGGTCTTGCTAGACCGACCCTGTAAAGTGGTTGGCTAATCATAATTATCCTTGACGCATTGGCTATAAAGCGAACACCTTTATTGTAACACATTTTATGGATTATCTCTGAGCCAATGTTACATTGAAATCTATGTTTCTTTTTCTCTTACTCAAGTTAAACAGCGGTACACTTTTAACTGTATGTATGCCTTCGGACTTTATTTCCGCCAAATACCTTTTCCCTCTTAAGGCAAACTGGTTAAAGTAATGTGGAGCATTGCTGAACTTATTTATATCTAAAAAGTTTCGAACTGGGTAAATCTGGATAGCAATTGAATGGTATTTGTTTTCGACAGTCTTTAATATATCAGTGATGTAATTTGCCAAGGTAATTCAGCCTCTCAGAGGTGCGGGGCACTTGTCACCTCCATGGGGATAGACCGCTGGTCCAGAATTATCAGATTCACACCAGGTAGATAACATGCTTGATAATCAAGCCGACTTTAAATAGACAAACAACTGAGAAACTAACCTATATTCATTTAGTTCAATAAGCTGTATAATTGGATGATATATTAAGTAATTACTACTTCCTGTGTGTTTCGGTATTTTAAATGACAAAATTTTTTCATAAAAAAACATCTACTTCACTGTCAACTATATATGTTATGGCTTTCAAACTGTTATAGAGAAGTGAACTATGATATATACAAAATAACTTGAAATTAACAAAACTGTATACTTATAGTGCATTTATCATCTTTGTTTTGGAAATGGCCACTTGTTATATATTGTTTAGACCCGCGATGGTTTTGGTTTTAGGCGAGAGATCTTCATTGAGTATGTCGATTTTTTTCAGCATAGCATTAAATATTTGAGATGCCTTTGAGTGTATCAAGACTAGGAACTTCCCCAATGTTTTCTTGTACATAAATAACCCCTTACCCACGGGCTTCATGCTCTGGTGAGCAAGTCGAGTCCGATTTTAGTTAACACTTCGCTTAACATACATTTTTTTTTATGAAAACTCACAGTGTTAGTATATATACATAGATTGACAAGGCGTACGGAATGCAATTTAGTTTTGACTACGTTTTGTCGAGGATTTGTTAAAATCTGAAAAATGTATTTCTGATCTATTTTACGATAGTTTTACCTATTTCATGCTCAATTCTTTAAGTAATTCAATCTAGTTTTTTCACAATTTGTTTCTTATATCGAATTGAGTCATTCTATGTATGTTTGCCAAATATTATGCATAGATATTGTGAAATATACTAGTTTGTCGATAAAATTGACAAGAGCTGATTGTGTCAAATGTTAGTTGAACTCCATTCAAGCAGTGATCGATCTCTGAACAGACTAACACCAATCAACCACATGCGACGTAGAGTATCCTCAAACCAACACACTCATTAATTCTGACGGTCAGTGTTCGAATAAAAGAAATGCATTTGGATTGTAATTCCAAAATTGTTTTTTTCTAACATTACTGAGAAAAACACCCTAAGACCATACAATCACACATGTACATGTAACTCCGGGCTGTATATCACACAGCTATAGCCTATTATTTGTTAAAATTTCTCCCGAAGACTTTGCTAGAACGTTAGTTCCATGCCGGCATAATTTTCCGGGTTGATTAACGATTTATAACAGATATAAATACATGCCCGAGGTCAACTTTATCGTATTATATCATTTTGAAATCTTCTAAGATAACGTTAAGGCGCAATTTTATTTCACCGTATTTAAAAAAAAATTCAAATAGAAACACAAATTGAAAAAATATTGTGTAAACACGAATAGCAATTTGCCAATATGAGTAATATGAGTTTGTTTGGAGTGACGTTTGTTAGTATGTGTATTGATAAGCTACATCTGAGGAACTACAAACTCAGATAGTACATTTTATTTCATCCACTTCTATGTTTTTGGGCTCCTATAGTAAATCAGCCTTCCAGCCCGAGCAAGCCCGAACACAACTAACTTAAGCTAACTGAACACTGACTACAAGTTCACTTTAAAGAATTTGACAAACTGAAAGAAGAAAAACGAAACAGTGTATTCGTATATTTATCAAATAAATAGTTATTAAACCAGATAAAGAGTTGGGTTTCAGACCGGGTTATCAGCATTTTGTCCAATGCTGGTACCAACGAACCGATTTTGTCCATTATGGTTCCATATACAACCATAATGAGGCTTCAGAGAGAAAACAATTCTATATACAACCGTAGTCATTTCTAAAGGACCTATTATCAGCAACGTATATTTAATAGTGTCAATTTTATTTTATTTTCAATACTTTATGTCTTTGTTTAACTAACTCAAGGTATCGATCATCTGCTCAGTGACAATACATTCTTATCAATATTTAACATCCGACATTAGAATTTGAGACAAGTTTGGGAACACACAACCATTGTCCCGTTCTCTTGGTTTGAAGGTCATATGTAATCCAGGACTAAGGGTCGTTTATCTTTGTGCTCTATCCATATCAAACATATCATCTGAAGAGGGAATACTGTATGAATACTAAGTAGTGTATTAATTCTAGCTATCTGACATTAATATCTTACTCTGACTTGTGAAAGTATTTCGGCGCACTACATTTTGTCTACTGAACATGATAAGCTATGTCGGTAGGTGTGAACGCAGTATTACACGAACTAGAAACGTGTAGTCCCAGTCTCACAGACTCCTTTTTTAGAATGAAAATATTCCAACAGCGTAATGAAAACTTGTCAATACTTCGATAAAATCTTAGAACTTGTTGCTTTAGCTCTCGGTATGTCCGGATAATTACAGGGTATTGTTCCTCAAAGCGATCTAAGAGTAAGTTCCTCTTAATCTCCATGGCGACTCAATACCTTCAGCAGTGGTCACCATGACAATTACGATGAACTTTGGCTAAGATCGCTTTGCGGAACGGGCGCTTGGTAAGTTAAGGGAGTTGACGGAAGTAGTTGACCTTTGACAAAACTAACAAAAGTTTCTGAGCCCATGCATCTGTTCCAGAATGCTGCTTCAAATTGCTGTTTCTATTCACCCGAGTTAAGGTCCACACAGAAATTTTAGCCTCAGTTCATCTTAGTTGTCACGGGAAATACTGAAGAAGAACTTAGACAAAGGTCGATTCCAGCAACAATATCCAAGGTCACATGTACCGAATGATTTGTCCTCCAGGTGACTCGTATCTATTAGGGCTACACCTATATTGTAGACATATGTGTTTTTAATGAAGACGTTAATTTTGTTTCAGCTAGTGGCACGATGCATCAGTTTTAAGAATAAATCTGCCATTGATATTATGATCAGTGACATATTATCACCATCAATTATGCAATAGTGTTTGTAGCTTAACCCAATGATTCTTGTATAAATATGTATGTGTTAGCCCTAAATATACTAACATTGAGAAAGATCATTAATCATTTGACGACATGTGCTTTCTCGTTGAGGTGTGGCATTATGTCAATCGTCAATAAAAACTAACCCGTGGACCTTAACGTGGGAACTTCACCTGTGTAATTCGCTTGTAGGCCACAGTGCATGAACGTGACGTGTATATACTGACCGTGACGTAAGATGGTGTGAATTTGATAAACGTTTCGTTTTTTTTTGACAGTGTGTAATGGATCACAAAACGTGTTTAAACTTCGCAATGTACAAATGACCTATAACCTGCATGTGAATATCAACTGCTGTATATAGGCGCTATAATGTCAATTCTGGACGTCTTCATTTGAAGTTAAACTGAGAATCATTAGAAGGTGTCTTGTAATGCTTTCTCTTTGTTTTCATTGCTGGCCAGTGTTTAGATGGGTGGACTATTGTTATATACTGATAATTTTATCTGAGTATATCAAAAAGCACATGAAACACAAGTTAACATTAATTGGTGATTTGCTCCTTCATTTCCAATATAGTGTTGAGGTTACGGAGGTATTTTGCTTACTTTTGATCACGTATTAAATCGCTTTACGAAGCCATCAATTTCCTCCTTCCAAGTGGTTCACCAAACGCATTGGCGAAGAATTGTTGTTGCTGTTGTATATAGTATACTTAACACGGAATAGTGATTGGTGAGTTTAATATACTTCAGCAACAGGTGCGCTATAACATGATCATTATATGTGCAAGTTTTCACTCTGTGGAAACTTAATAGTCGACACTTGTTATAGGACCAGTAAATATATATGTTGTTTTATATTATTTACAGATATAGACGTATTGGTTTCGTCTTCCTCTACCTGATCACAGTAACTAGTGGACAGCTGACATTTTCCGGAACACCTGTGGATCAGTGTGTTCCACCAGGTGAGATAGCTCATTATCACGATTATACAGAACGTCAAATTGTCTTTTGTGTACGGACTTGTAGCTTAGGGACAATTTCAATCTGGATTTAATAATTATAACTAAGAATATAATGGCAACAATAAAGAGGTTTTAGCAGTGGATTCAGAAAGCGCATCAAATAAGTACAGAGAGAGCTTATCTGAAGCTGAAGCTGAATCCTTTACAAAGACAATTAGGGACGGGACGGGAGACTAAGGTCACGAAATTGGTTACTTTGAAGAAGTGACAAATGAATTCACAAAAACAATAAAACTTATTTTAATCAGTGGAACACCTTCGCTTAGATGATACGTAAATAGGTGATGTTAACCTACGGTATTGCTAGACACTTAGACGCGCTGGCTTAAAAGATAATGGCCTCCAGCACTGTTCTTTAAATTATTCATGTTTCGTGGATCAAACATTGAAAATGATTATTAATTATGTCAAATGCACCGAAACGCATCACTGTCAAGAAATACACAATTTTTGAACAGCAACATATTTAATGAGTTGTAAATGTACATATACTGTTTATTCTTTCAACGACCATGTATATATTCAAAACACTGGTAAATAATAAAGAATCAAAAATCAAATGATATATTTATATGATGAGAATCGATTTAGATTGACATCCCCTTATGATCATTTATAGCAAGTAACTCCCGAATATTATGAAAACCAAAAATACATTTAACCAGTTTTAAGCCAGAATACACACCAGTAGACTGTTGGATGACCTAGAATTGATTAGACCTAATTTAAAACTAATCATCTGAGTTGTTATAACGAACGAATGTCACTTCATGCTCCATTATAAAATAAGTTTTAAATGCGTAGGTGGAAAATCCTCAGGGTGGGCTCTGATAAGACCTTGTCTAGTCATTTCCCCTGGGGTCAAACATCATCGAGAGCCTGGTAAAGAATCAGATGATATCATTATGTTCTCCTAAAGAATTAACGGTTTAATCAGAAGATGTAATATAGGGACAAATTCGAAAGTAGACCTTTGCTTGATGTAACCGGGTATGGAGACAAGTGCATTTGTATAGCGGCTTTCATCTATGTTTGTTTGAGAGGAGCAGCATGGGAATGACAACATGATATATTTAATATTTGTTAAAACATACATAACTATAGAACAAATAGTAAAACATAAAATAAAAAGTTTTTATCTATATTATCTCATTATCTTAGGTTACTGTTTATTGGCATATCTATGCCCAGCGAGCAAGTATAGATAATTGTTGAGTTTCTCTCTGACATAAGAACCGATCAATGAAAGAAGAAAACCTACACATCTCGTTTTGTTATTTACATGTTATATTGGTTTCTTTAATTGACGTAACACATCGTCCTCAAGAGAATTTCACGCTGACGATTGCTCACTTCTTACGGCATTTTACAAACAATTGTTGAGGTCTATAGCTTTTGAATGAATGGATCTGCAAAGCAAAACTTATTAGGTTTGGTATAGTGGAGATATAGCCCGATGTATGCTGTGACGCGTAGCAGTTATGTATAATCTGTAAACAAAAGATTAAGTTGACAAATGATAGTCAACACCCATTGGCCTCTACTTTCACCACAAATTTTTAATTGTGAAACCTGTCACATTAAAGACAAAAAACTGGAGAAAAATTATCGCTTGAGCCTTTCATTATATAGTTTTTAACATCTGTATTAGACGTTTTGTTTGTGAGTACGGTATATGTAAAAGTAACTCTGGATCAATGGGAGTCTCGGGAATTTGACAAGGGAGGTAATTTAAACCTTGCAAAGCGGTCCTCTGACGTCACAACATTCGTGATAGCGGAGCTTTCAAATGATATCAAACACATTTATGCATTGTGACGTTGCTGAAAAGGCTACGAATCTCGACCGTTTTGACGTCAGAGGACCGCCTACCACGTCCATTTTTTGACGTTACGAGACTCCCATTGCAAGAGCAACGTCTTAAACAGTTATCTTATAATGGAAAAAAAAAATATATGAAAACATCTTGTTAAGAAACTTGATAAACCCCTGAATTCCTCAATTACAGTACATTGCAATTCACATTTTATCAAGGCGGGTAATATTATTTATCAAGAATAATATGTTACATTGTGTTCAAATGTAACTTTAGGTTTAAAATCACACTTTCTACTCGCTTATGTATAGTCGGCCTGCATACACGATTCTTGTGTTTTAAAACGAGGATTTACACACGAATGTATGTATAGAGTCGGCAAGCATATCAATATATCTCTCGGTTTCCACCATATTCAAGCAAGGGAAAGGTGTGAAATTAACAGTTCGTCGTTATATAATTGATATACCCTTCAGAAAAACTTGAAACCCCAAACAAACAAAGAAAACAAAAAAATAGAAAACCATAATACAGCAAACTTTTATTATTAGGTATTTTTTTCTGTTTTAGGTCAATGTCGGTCAGACAGTGATGTTATATTCGTAGTGGATGTTTCGGACAGTATTGACAGAGAGAGTTTAGATCGTCAAATTCAAATTATTTTGAATGTTATCGATCAGCTGTACGTGAATGAGGTATCCGGTTTTAGAGTCGGTGTGATATCCTACAGCAGCGACGTAGTAGAGACCATACCATTCGATACTGATGTCAACCTGTTGATTCAGAGAGTCAGGAGCCTGCGACACCCAAGAGAAGGGACTAACACTCAAGCGGCTCTAGCGCGTATGCGTCAGATGTTTCAACGCTTTGGGAGGCGAAATACCCCATCCATCGGAATTCTCATGACTGACGGTGGTTCGTGGGATCCTCGAGCTGCAGAAAATGAAGCCTTTCTGGCGAAACAAGAACAAGTGACAATGGCTACCGTTGCTGTTGGGTGTATCATCAATACAAATCAGCTGGAGAGTATTGCCTCGAGGCCAACTTACAATTTCAAAGTGGACCACATTGGCCTGGTTCAACGTTTAGTATCTCAACTGACGACAATTCTATGCCCTGTTGAAGTAGGTATGTATATTGGAAGGTATTTACAGGTTTTTGTAGTAAAATTTAGCAAGAGTCGAAACGGTTATGGTGCTGTGGCTTCAAACGAAAAGTTTGATTATATCAAGTTTTATCCTCATGTCAATACCAGTCTTTGAACATAATGGTGATTTGGGGGCAAGTTAGTTAATACAAAAATAACAATGAGTCTGCTAAGGTATAAAGCTACATATTTTCCTTTCAAAGAAGAATTAAATATCCAACAGACTCTAGATGAAGGAGACGCTATGGAGCCAAATCAGCTTCCACAAAACTGATTGGATCTATTATCTGTTATTTAATTAATAATTTCTTCTCATAGCTCACCATACTGAGGTAGGAAAATATTTTTAACGAACTGCAATCGCTAAATACGTTTTCGTAGGATGTGAACCAGTATGAATTGTCATAAAATATTAATAAATGATATAATATATATTTTCAGAGGTGGATACAACCATTCTACCGCCTCCTGGTACACTTCCTACTGACTTCACAACACGCAGACAGGACACTAGACCTCCATTCACAGGTACAGACAGTACGCCCAGCGCAACCACGACTCGCGCAGTAACGCCTGCAACAACCATGAGCGTCACTCAACCACCCACAGCAAGTATGCCGCCAACGCTTTCAACGTCAGTGACAGGACGGGTGACCGCTACTACTCCAACGTCTCCCACTGCGGCATCAACGCCTAGCGCGGCAACAACTAGAACTACGGGGCCACCAATATTCCGTCCCAGCTCTACGCCTTTCGTTGCATCTCCAAGCACAAGCAGCGCTGTTCCGACAACAACGGCTACTACAAGTACAGGTAGTATTACACAAAGCACTTCAACGTCTATCCCAGCTATAACTACTACAGCTGGTAGACGCAGTCCCAGTACGATAGAGAGCTTCACTACAGCGCCTTCGTCACAAAGCACAGGTAGTTCAATGGCTTCATCATCCACTCTCACATCTGATGTACCCACACAGCCCATAACCACGCCAAGCCAGCGAACATCAGGCGCTACGTCAACTCAAGCGAGCACGCCAAGCGGGACCCCAACTACAGGGTTCCAGCCTACACCAAGCGTAACATCTCAACCAACAGACTCTAGCACTGGCAGCTTTTCAGCGACCAGCGCTTCAATAGCACCATCGACTTCACCGAGCGCTAGACGCACAACCCAGCGGCCACCAGACGCAACAACTGCGGCTTCTACAACTCCTGTAACTACACAGAGTTCGCCCGTTACAACAGCAACTATTGCAATTACACCTTCTACTTCCGCTGCTACCCCGTCTGCGTCGCCTTCGTCTTCTTCTGCTACGCAACCTCCCGTGTCTACTGCACCACCGCCTACTGTCGTTGTGACCTTATCGACAACGCAAGAAACGGCCTCTTCCTTGGCGACCACCATATTACCTTCAGCAACCACTAGTGCCGCGACATTAACTACAGTCCCACGCAGAATTTCGCAGCCTAGTACAACGAGTGAGAGGACCATTGGTCCGTTCACCACTCCCATCACGCTACCAACACGGACAGTGTCGCTACCTTTCACAACCCCAAGTCCTGAAACTCCAAGACCTCCTGTAGATATAACGGAGGTTGTAACTTCTGTGCCTTCCACCTTTTCCCAAACAGAGGGTACACCTTTTATAATATCTACAACACAAGGTACAGTAATACAAAGTACGAGCACAACGATAGCTGATAGAGCTACTACTGCGCAAAGCTTAGGTACAACCACCCAGAATACACTTACAACACAGCCTGAAAGACAAACCCCAACTTCAACTGATACTGTCATATCTGTTTCAGAACCGGTTACAACATCTTCGTTTCCAACACAGTCCTTCCCAACATTACCCCCATCACAACCTTCAACGACCACACGACCAGCTATTACATCACAACGGAGTACTTTTAGCACTCCAAGCAGAGAAACTCCATTTCCGGCCGTGAACATAACAGAGTTCATGACCCCAACCCAATCGACATCAGGTATATTTAATATATCTATAGTAACGAATATTGTCTCTCAAAACACAGAAAGTACATCCACCTCTGGTCAAACCTCACCTAGTTTGGGGACCTCAACAGAAGCTAACCGAACACCGGTCCCACAAACACCCATTACGACCACCGATCAAACTTCCACATTAAGCTCTTCAGTCTCACCCCCTAGCTTGGTTACACAAACGTCTCCAGAAAGCACTCCTCGCACAATATCATCCTCAATGCAAAGCACTTTGTCAAGTACCTTAAGTAGTACATCACCTTCCACTGTTTCTTTCAGTGCACCACCTAGTGCAGATACACGTACACCATCGCCTACTACAAGTTCCACACCTACTTCGTTGCCAACAACGCCAAGTACTCAAAGTATAACTGTGTCATCAGGTACAATAGCTACATTGTCATCTACAGTACCCACTGGCATGCCGCCAGTAAGCAATCAAGAAACAACAGCAGTATCATCATCTACTAGTTCACAAAGCACACCACCCCAATCCACAATACAGCCCAATCCTTCCACGGGTTTACTACCCAATTCCACGCAAACAGTTCCTATAGTTAGAACCCAAAGCACACAATCACAATCCACAACATCACGACCTATACCTTCCACCGGTCTACCACCTATTACCACACAAACAGTTCCCATAGTTAGAACTCAAAGCACAGAAGTGCAATCCACAACATCTCAACCTATACCTTCCACCGGTCTACCACCTATTACCACACAAACAGTTCCCATAGTTAGAACTCAAAGCACAGAAGCGCAATCCACAACATCACAGCCCACACCTTCAACGTCTCTACCACCTATTACCACACAAACAGCGCCAACAATTAGCTCAAGAATCACGGTCCCGGCAACAACTTCTACTGACTCCACAGGTTCTGCTTCGGTTCCAACTGTAGGTACACCAGATACCACATCCCAATCTCCTACAACGCCCATTCAGACTCCTCCTATTATAAGTTTAGAAACACCACGTCCAGCAGCCAATATAAGTGTGCAAGTAACTGACACTACTGCTGCAGGTACATCAAGCACAATTGCTCCCAGCGCATTTGCTTCTTCTACTGAGAGTACTGCGTCATTTTCTACCCCATCCACCACAACAACTCAACAGATCACGGACAGTACGCAAGCCAATACCCAAAGCGAATCAAGCGCACCTAGTTCTGCGTCAACAGCAGCGTTTACCTCAGCAACAGACAGCCCAGCGAGCACTACAGCTACAACAAGCAGTCCGCAGCCAAGCATCACAGCAACAGAGCCGCCTAGCGTAACGTCGCGTACGAGGTTCAGCGAAGCTACGCCAGAAATTCCTCTGCAGACTACTCCAGTGTCACCAAGCACTACGCGCACAATAGAAATTATAACAAGTGACAGAGTGACCTCAACCCAGTCTACTGCTCCAGAGAGAGCAACGCAAGCGCCTCCTTCTGTAAGCACATCTTCACCAAGCTCTTCTGCTTCTTCTAGCACGCAAGCTGGCGCGACCTCGCAGCTAATAACTTCGCCAAGTACAACGTTCTTTTCTCCTTCCACAATTCCAGGTTTTACAACATTCAGAGTTACCCAACCAACGCCAAGGACTAATCCAACAGCTAGATTTACAACGCGATTTCCCCCCAGGACGACGGGGCGTTTACCTCAGCCGCCTACTACACTGCCACCGACGCCTACTCGACGCATCATCACATCTCCATCTCCTTCTCGACCAACACCATCCGCTCCATTTTTGCAAACATCGGTTCGTACACCCTCTCCGAATCTGCCATTGTCTCTCTGCGATGGATGTGCCATAAGGAATGGTGTTGGATACAATCCCCATCCAGACCGCTGCGATTGGTATATACAATGTACCTTAGTAAACAACGAAATCGTGAAATCCGAAGAAAAGATGTGTCCACTTGGTCTGTTTTGGTCTCAGATTGATGTCACATGTCGAGAAGCAAAATATGTGGATTGCCCAATGGGTAAGGCTAATTCGATTTAATAAGCTAATTAAGACATTATTTATAAATAGATTACAATATTTGGTTGCAAATGTTTTATCTTACTTTTCGATAAATCTGATATGGATAGCTACAAAAAGTAGCTCCAACCATGGAATAAGTTAGTTGTGGCATTTGCGAATATACCTTTCAAGTCAAAAGCCATGAATTCATTAATTTTCTTGTTAACCTGGTTTATTTTGAAATAATATTCGATATTTTATATTTGCAAAGCGAAATGAGATTCATTCAGATACTGACTCATTATTACTAGCTATTAAAACGATACCTTTCACCAGAATGGAGGAGGGGAGGGTGTGTGGGGAGAGGCAGTGACTTGGTATACAAAATTGTACAAAAGTAAAATAAGTTGTGTTGTGACCTCATGATTATATGCTCATGTGTATATTTTAACAACTGGCTTGATTTGTAACCTCATTTTGACACTATATGCAAAGAAAATGTAAAATTGTATTGGCTTAGAAGCATTCGTGTTTATCTTTTTTAAACGAAATAATGACTTTTAAAAATTGATGTAAAAGCAATACTTATATTTTTGCATCACTGTACCTCACTAAAACTGTTAACTTTAAGATATTTTATTTCACATCAAGACTTTATATAACTTTTTCTCTTATTGCTTCTCATTGTTACACTACATTTAGATTTCGTGTTTCTATCACACTACATTTAAACGTCTGTCACGTTATGAAATGTTAATGCCCATCGCTGATATAACATCGACCATTGCACTACTGGTTTTTCAATTTGTCCTTGGTTTTCCATAAAGAAAAGTATTATAACAAAGGCTTTATCGATTTACACCCCCAGATCCGTGTCGCGTTTCCAGGGATGAGCTGATCGCTGATGTCCGCGACTGTCGGGCATACTGGACATGTAGGGAAGGGTTCACATTTCAAGCAAGCTGTTGTCCATTTAACAGCGGCTTTGTTAACGGGAGATGTCAGACAGGTTCCGGCTGTGCAACAAACTGTACCGTGGCCGCGGTTGGAGTCTATCGTGAGTTGTTCGCTGACTAACTACACCTTCTTTAAATTTGTATTTTGTTGAAATAAAAACAAACTCCAACTATTTACAATTTACAATTATTCCGTTACGTTTAGGTCTTGCTGGACCCCTTGGTTTCAAAATGAACCAAATTTGTTTTTATCGCAGAATGAAAAGTTGGATATTTCAACTTTTCGTTGGTGAAAAAAATAATTCGAAATTCTAATTTCAAACAGTTAAATTGGAGACTATAATTTAGTTTTCACATGATCATATATTCAAGTCGCAAAACTTTAATTCCCTATTTCTGGCACTTCAGTTTTAAGCAGACTCTTTCTTTTCCAAGGTAAAACTTCAAATTTGCACCATTGTAAAGAGCACAATACAATATAGTAAACGGTGCCTCGTTTTTTAGAAGTTCTTCCTTAATTTGTTTTAAATGTTTTCTGAAAGTTAAATTTTACATTTTATTAGACTTCCCAAAGTGGGATAAACAAACAATCCACTGGGATCAGTCTGATCACAATAAAAAGAAAAAACAAATGAGCCACCGTTTACTAGTTTAAGGACTATTCTACCCTGTCAACTAATTTATTCAGTCTAATCGTCATTGTACTTCGAGCAATAAACCATGAAAAATGCAATGAATATCTTTAGTGTCTTTTAGAAAGTGAACTTTTACAGTATTTTCGTTGGAATAACACTTTCTTATCCGGTAGCATAAGAGACTAAATACCACGTAATCGACCAAGGGATCCAGCAAGACCTTAATATACTGTCTAGTCAGATTTTGCAAACTGAGATAAACTTTTAGTGATATTACAATAAATATTTTTATGTGAATAAAAAGCCAGCAGTAAAGGGCATTATGTTTAATATTGTTTTATGTTTTTCAGCGTGTAATAAACAAGCTCACGCAACAGAGAGGACTATGTATTACGAAAACACCTTTACTCTTGGTCAAATAGAAAGAAACTGTCCACCAGGCGTCGCTTTCGACAACGCTACATGCGAGTGTTCTATACGACTGGCTTATAAAGACGGTAAGTGAATCAATCGATCATCGGGCTTAAAACGACAATCTCAAATAACAAACAATCCAGCAATGTTCCAGCACATAATGAGAGCAACTAATTTTGAATATAAGTCAACTGCAGGTATGTCTGTCTGAATAAAAACATATATTCTGGGCATTTTAAAAAATAATTAAAAAACTAAAACAAAGACGTTGCTGGATATGTTATTTGTAAATTAATTTCACCGACAACCCTTCATTTCGACACCGTTTACAAGATCGATGATTATGTTAAAACTCATCACACTGTTCTGGAAGCAATGCCGTAGTGCGTACCGTTTAGAGAATCAAAGCAGGTTAATAGATAAAAAGTCATATAAATATTTTGGCTGGTTGTTGTTTTTCAATAACTAAATTGGCGGGAAATACACCTAGCAGGTATTAAATTATGGTCTGTCCGACTGTTTATCTTTAACCAGACTTAACTGGAAAAAACCCAGGTGGTCCATGCTATTACCAAACTGTTGTCTTAATCATAACTATATCTGACTGATTTCAGTCTGTAAACCAGAACTATACTTACCTTTCGATGGAGACTTCAAAGACAAAGCGAACAACAACGCTGTAGGAGTATTGGGTCCCAGAATAGCAGACGTTGAAGGTGCGATAGGACGGGCAGCCTATTTTTCTGGCACTGATCGTCTGTCCATCTGGAGATTCAGTAACGCTTATTTCGGTAACGTCCTCTTAATCCGATTCCGCTTCTTGCCGTTAAACCCGGACGGGACGGTGTTCACACAGCCCGAGGCTCTGATCACCAACAGTGACTGCGGTAAGAAATCCACCATCGAGATAACCTTGGAGAGAAATGGACGAAAGGTGAATGGACTGATTGACACCGACGACACAGGCATGGCCACTACCTCTATCACTTATCAGGTTTGTCAGATTCCCATAGCTTACTCAAAGCATACATTCCTTGACAATAAACAACAAAAGCTTGACCCGAGAATCTCCAAAACCTATGTTAGATGTCTGTAAATTACTTCTCCAACGCGGAGAATATTCAATAAAAGGATTTTGTTTAAATGTCAATCAGATGACACTTTGATCTACGTTTTCACTTTAAGGTGTTACAAAGATTATTTGACTGCGAGCACTGCTATCAGGACATGCAACTCATTCCATTGTTTGATTGATTGGGGTTAATCGTTGTACTCAAGGGTAATCCTTCTATATGACGACAGATTCACGATTGTTCGCTTCACACTGATCCTTGCCTCGTCAAAACGAACCTTGCGGTTGCCGGAGGCACATCGTGTGGCCTTTATCTGATGGTTGACAGTCACAATTAATCCCGTGAACGGTAAATCTAAGTATGATTAGTAGGCGCACACGCTACTTCTAAACCCTGGACACATGCCAAACTCATTTGAAATGTATTTATAAATACTGGGCGGTTGTTGTTTATTTCAGCCTGATGGGTGGGTAGAAGTGAACTACTTGTTTAACCGAACTGAATTTTTACTTCAAACAAGACCGGGTGAAGATTCCAGAATAAATGTCAATGGTATGTTTAACTTCATATTAAGTCCACAAAGATTCAACAGAAATAATTTACAAGAACAATTCTGATATTACAGAACATACTTTTTGGGCTACATTGTGACTCGTTGTAAGGGACATGGTTGGAGTATAACCACTCACCAATTTTGGTATAATATAAGCAAAATGTATATGGTTTTTATGTCCTATGGTGAGCTTGCCATAGTATTGATCCAATATAAATTGCATGCTTTATTTATTTAAATATATCAATGCCCGTCGTTACTTCTTGTTAAAACCAAATCGAACCTATCGAAGCTGTTACCGATGAGCATACCCATCATGTCTATTGTTTTACAGGTTATATAAGGAGGAACAAGTGTGCGCTACAAGTGGGATATGGAACCGGATTTTCTAACTTCATAGGGTATATAGACGAGGTAAGATATAGTCACATTCATAGGGTATATAGACGAGGGAAGATATAGTCACATTCATAGGGTATATAGACGAGGGAAGATATAGTCTTACACCTTCATAGGGTATATAGACGAGGGAAGATATATTCTTACACCTTCATAGGGTATATAGACGAGGGAAGATATAGTCTTACACCTTCATAGGGTATATAGACGAGGGAAGATATAGCCTTACACCTTCATAGGGTATATAGACGAGGGAAGATATATTCTTACGCCTTCATAGGGTATATAGACAAGGTAAGATATAGTTTTAAACCTTCATAGGGTTTCTTGATCACTTTAATGTAATCTCTATCGGTAAAAAATCTAACTTTTCTATTTAAAGACGACCAGAAAAAGTTTTTGTTGTATATTCAAATATTTTAAAAAATACGTTTTATTTTTCACTAAAAATAATTTTTATAATTTAGAAATCTGAATTTTCGTTACATTTTATTTTCAGCTTTACATCTATTTTTGCATTCCGGAGGGCTTTTGAGGACACATAGGCGATATCTTGTAAATATTACATGGAGCACACCTTTTCACCTTTAAGCGCAGGCGCTGGGGGAACATATACTCTTTTAACTTCCGGTTCCGTGTTCTATTCACTTTCCGGTCGGAAGAGGTAGCTGTTGCCAGTTTTGATACTACTCGCTATGGGCACTGGTCGATTTTAACTTTTTATAAGGGTCTAGAAATTCCGATGTGATAATTCTCAATGTGCCTTAGGTCCGTCTACAATGATATTTTCCAGATTTATAACCTGGGCTCATGGGGCAACATAGCCAAGAAAATATGAAAAGCGAGCGTTAATTTATGGACAACTAAATATTAAGTCTTGATATAGCCTTCAGTGTTACATAACTTTGAACAATCGACCCGGTTCTCATGGATGATGGATAATGGCACTAAGAGATACAGATTTATCTTGGCACTATATACATGTTGGTGGAGGACTACATCACCAACTTCTTCCTGATTGGTCATTGACTTGAATAAACAAAAATACTTACACATTCGCTTAATCTTTCGGGCAGTTATGTTAAGTCTAATATGTAATTGCTATGTAGAAATGGCATAGCACCGGTTAAGTATCTCGATGATAATATTATCTGTCAAATGGTCTCTGAAAGTACAAGGGTACAAGGGGGGACAAATTCTGTTCGTCAAAGTTTTATAAGGGAAGTAACTCTCACTGCCAAAAAAGTTGTTGATAAGATGTCTTGATTTGAGAAAACACTGTATTATCCGGAGCTATAATACACATTCTATTTATCTGTGATGGGGAGGTATTTGTTCAGAAATGTTTGTACTATATTTTATTATATTTTGTATATTTTCTTTCCTTTCTGGAATAACGCCTTCTATTTGTATATTCGTAGATAACCTTGTCTTATCCTTATGTGCTATGTAAATTTGTATAACCTTTATTTCTTTCACTTTCGATGCAAAGCCATAAGTCCATTGAATGATTCATTTCAGTTAAAGTATGAACTTGTACCCAAAAGTTGGAAAATAGGCTATTATTGCTTTTATCTTCTATTTTTCAACACGAAGATCAGTTATATTTGATTTATAGTTTGAATGTTCACAGTCAGGGACATATTTAATTCTTTGTTTCACCAGCCTTTGCTGATTTTCATTTTTGCTTTGAAATCTGTACTTTCAATACATGCAAATAAACAAAAGATCGATATTTTAAAAATACAATATGCTTGTATGTTTCATTTTATGAAAATACATATATTTTTTATCATAAATATCGGGTACAATTTCTACCATTTCTAAATGACCATGAAATGATTACGATAGCATCTTAATGATTTAGCAACAATGGCTTCCGAGTATATGAGATTTTCTCCATGTGTGTGTTACAATGTTTAAATCACTTTGCATTATTATAGAATCATTCTAAAAAATGATCGGAAAACACATCTTGACTGATAACTCTTTCCATGATCACACTGTGATGTCGCAACAATCAATCGTGTTTAAACAGATTACTAATACAGACAGATCTAACATAACAGAAAACTGGTCCAAAATAGATTTTGGGTTTTGGCTAAGGTTTTACGGCGTACTTGATGTTATTTCACTCATTTGACTGCGTGCAAGATCGATGGATCACAGAAACTATCCTAGAGGTGACACTATCAATACGCGAGACCAGCACAGGACACCAACTATGATGCTATAAGACAAGTTGCACACATTAAAACAATCGACTTACATGTACATCTTCAGCATATCTCGTAAATAACCTATTGTGATACGTCATTTTAATCCAGCCAATCAGATTGCAACATACATCCCGAACACAACGAAAAAAGCAGCTGTGAAACCAATCGATAATCATAGAACAGACATTTAATGGGTTGCATATGGTCAGGGGATAAAAAGTTAATCGAATTTCATATTAAGCCGCATTAAGTGTATTTGTTGGGCTTTGAAAATAATTTGTTGATTACGTTTAAACTAGCAAAGCAGTGGAAACCAAGATTAATTTAAAAAGATGTCTCCTATTTATATCCATAGCCTAGATTTAAAGCGGGTTTAGCCGTCTCCTCTCGTCTACCCGAGATGGGAAATATACATTACCAATACAATAATGCTGCAATGATCAGGAACAGTGTTTTATAGCAATGCCCTCATAACAATTGGATGTGGTACAATACAATTTGGCTATGCAAACACAAACATAACAAAATTAATGATTGAATCAATAAACTTATATTTGTGAAGCGATATATAACATAAATCAGAGTCTGGAGTGGCTTGACAGTGATTGTCAGAAAAAAAAACTGTATTGAAGTTTCGGAGATTATCTTATTATGGAAGCATGATGCAGCCACTCGTACTCTATCGCGAAAGTACTGGGTAAACTACATAAACTGTGGTATACGTTTGTCCCTTTGTACTTTCAATGTTTCTGCTTTCGCGTTTTGTTAGTTTCGTTAGGCAGTTTCGTTTAACGCTTTCAAAGTTTTGCGGTTTCCTAGTTTCGGGATTTTGTTTCCCGATTTCTACCGGAAGACACACGAACTAAATTAAATTCGCTGTTTTGCACTTTCGTACCTTGGCAGTTTCGCACGTTTGTGATTTCGTAGTTTTGCAGTTTCATATTTTATTGGTTTCATTGTTTCACTGTTTCGACTGGAAGACACAACTGCGAAGTTTAATTCCCCTCCTCTCCCATCCCCTTCCTTTTGTTCTGAATGTAGAATGTCGCAAATCTGCACAAAGCAAACCGCAGAACAGCGAACATAGAAACCAATGTGGAGAATAATTATCAATTCACATTTTGAAGTTATGTTCTGTACTTACGCTGTTTCGCTTCGCAGTTTTGTGGTTTTGTCATGTACTTAAGTAGTACCTCTTCGCAGTTACGTGCATTTTTCTCGAATGTTTGAAGGTTTATGGCTTCTATATCTTACTCCTGAGTCAGAATTAACGAAGCACAGAGAATATTTAGAATTTTCTTAAAACTATATTCATAACCATATTATCCGTTTACTCCAAGTAAAGATAGGATACGCCACCTTGCATCATACTATATACATAGCGCAATTTCTAGTTGAAATTAATAAACTAACTGATAATATGGTTTAAATATTGATTTTACAGAAAAAGGCACGTTCTATCATCAAGTCTAAGTTAACTACAGTCCCGTGTAATTGGCAACCCTGCTTTATTACGAAAGGGGAGTAAAAGTCCATTTGAGATTGCCTTTTTGAACATACAAGACTGTTTAAAGCCGGTTTTACTTTTTAATTCCGATGTAGCTTTGAACCGGTTTCAACATTTAAAACAACTTATAACGCTTGTCTGAACGGACATGACTTAAAATCCCTACCTATACCTTCTGAATGCTGGTATACAGGCTTTATCGGGTCTGTGTGGAAAGAAACATGAAAGGTTTTTTGTTGGTGTTTAATGTCGTACTCAAGGGTATTTCCCTTATATGACGACATATTGTCCACTTAACACTTTATACAGGCTTATTATGGTGGAAAACCGGGAGAAAACCTAGTAAAAACCACCCCCACGATTGCCGGATCCGCAACAATCTGACTTGCTAATATACCTGATGGCCACAGGCGGACTCGATTCCGTGAACGGTAAATCGAAGCAAGTTCAGTTTAGGAAGCACACTCGCTACCACTGCATGGGCTGAGACATGAAATGGACTTAAAACTAAATATAACGACCACTATTAAAGAGTTTAACGTTGGAAGCTGAAGATTCGTTGGACCTGGAGTCGGCCAGCTGGTTAAAACGTGTATTGCCTTTATGTGATTGATTTGTTTGTTTGATTTGGGTTAACGCCGTACTTAAGGTTATGTCGCTCATACTCGATGTTCGATGTAATTGAACCCTTTAAATGGTGGAAAAAAGATATGAAAACATTTTCCATTTACTAAAAGATCGGATGTTAAATTTGGGCTATATGTTTGTATTAGCACTAAAACAAGGTGGTAATAACTGATCGTGTTTGACAGGTGCGCGTGGACTCAGATCTGGTCATATGACAAACAAAAAGGTAGAGTATAGTTATTGGATACGATGTGTTAATAACTGTTACAATGACAGGTGGTGATTGTCATTTGGCATGATTCCATCTATTATACGGCGAAAACAGTAATACTACACTTTTAATTAATATGTTTTAGACAAGAATAGATTCTCTATCATCTGGTGAGAAACAAGAACAGTAAAACGTAAGCGGAAACATATAATTATCATTTAGCACGATTCTATGCACGCCATGGCAGTATAAATTGGACACTGTTGGTATAGCAATTGATTTAACAAACGTTGATACGGCAATATTATTGTCATGATTTCTTGTCATAAGATCGATGATGTGTTTAATAGATGTTTGGTTGCGGTTTAGCTTCGTACTCAAGGGTATTTCACTTACATGACGACGGGTAATTCGCTTCACACTGATCCTTGCCTAATTACTATGGAAAGCCGAGAAGAAACCTCGTTAAAAACACCCCCGCGAAATGATGATGTGTAAGAAAAGAGTTATGACAATAATAAATAATTATATACATATATATTTGTTCCAAAATTAAAACAGTTTCTAAAGTACATGATCTAGGAGAAACACAAGCTGTTCACCGTTAGATGATGCAAACATAATATACGTCAAGTTTAGCGAACCACTTTAACGTTGTCAGAAGGCTTATATTGTAGGAAGTTTAAAGCACAATAAAGTACTCAAAGAAAGCTTTAGTCAATGAGATGAAGCGTGGCATGAAGATGGATAGTCTAAAGAAAGCTTCGGTCAATGAGATGAACCGGGGAATGAAGACGAATAGTCTAAAGAAAGCTTTGGTGAATGAGATGAACCGGATATGAAGGGGGATAGTCTAAAGAAAGCTTTGGTGAATGATATGAACCGGAACATGAAAAGGGATAGTCTAAAGACAGCTTTGGTCAATGAGATGAACCGGGACATGAAGAGGGACAGTCTAAAGAAAGCTTTGGTGAATGATAGGAACTGGAGCATGAAGAGGGATAGTCTAAAGAAAGCGTTGGTCAATGAGATGGACTGGGACATGAAGAGGGATAGTCTAAAGAAAGTTTTGGTGAATGAGAGGAACTGGAGCATGAAGACGGATAGTCTAAAGAAAGCTTTGGTGAATGAGATGAACCGGGACATGAAGAGGGATAGTCTAAAGAAAGCTTTGGTCAATGAGAGGAATTGGAGCATGAAGAGGGATAGTCTAAAGAAAGCTTTGGTCAATGAGATGAACCGGGCCTGAACAGGGGTAGTCTAAAGAAAGCTTTGGTCAATGAGATGAACCGGGACATGAAGAGGGATAGTCTAAAGAAAGCTTTGGT
>JAVFBW010118854.1:0-15155 GCA_034783835.1 Mopalia ciliata
TGCTAAATCTCTTGTTAGCTACATTTTTTAACACTATTTTATACACCATATTTATGGTCATTACCTTCTCTCGAGATATCTGTAGGTTACCCATAACACAACTCGGGATTAAGTTGTATTTAGAAACTTGTCTCTGGGTGTTATCTAGAACATAAGAGGATTCTTCGATTTTAATTGATATACATCCCTGTGCCAGTGTGATTGCTTTTAGAAATATTATACAGAAAAGTAAACTCTGGGGTCAACCCTGCTTGTAATGTACCATGGTGAAATTTAACAGATTCAAGTCCACTAGTGACATAAAATAAATGAATACCACCTATCTGTGTGACTACGGTGGCCCATAGACGACTTACCAAATTTGCATTTCTTGATTTTCCGATACACGTTTGTTTTTTTAGCAGTTGTTTCATTTTTTAGTTTCCACCTAGGTGATAACGTTTCCCCCTATGTGAAAACTCCGGAGTTTCATTTCTTCAGTTTCTACCTAGGTGAAAACTCCAGAGTATTGTTTCTTCCTAGTTTTATTTATTTATTTTTAGTTTTTATCTAGGTTATGCATGGTGGTAAAAAAGGTACCCACAACAAATTATACAGAACTTAGCGTCAAGCGTCAAGCGTCAATACAAATTCTCCACTTGGAGTGCAAAATGTTCCCTCTTTTTCTCTCTGCCCTTTAATCTGATTCGGTGTTTCCTGAAGTGCTCGGGAGATCTGGCAATTCGTCATCTTCAAGCTATATTTGTGGGAGATAAAACTCAGGACTAAAACATGAAACTCCGGAGTTTTCACCTAGGTGAAAATATTTCCATCTAGGCGTGTGGGACAAATAGTTCATCTTCAAATCCTAACCCAGAATTGTGAACTTGGCCATCGACAATATTTATTCATTTGTTTTATGTGATAAGTAGACTTGAATCGGTCAAATTTCACCACGGTACAAGCTGGGTCAAACTTATCTATATACTTTATAGTCTACTTATACAATTTTTGGATAACACACTTATATGGATTTCAACTTGTATGTTTATTATCGGGCAACGTTGCGGTGCAGATACTAGCACCTTTCTCAAGATACTATATAAGATACGTATTCGCATCTAGGTCGAGCTTAGTCCGAGTGGCCCTGGCGTTTTGTTTTAGAGAATAACTAAAAAAACTAGCGCCTCTCACTATAGGTGACCTTAGAGTGTTCGCCCTTTATCTTTTCTACATACGGTACCGTACCGATTCCATGTTGTCTGCATGACCGTCTCTCAAGGGATCCAAATCCTTCACGAAATACACTCCAGGGTTATTGAAGAATGGATCCTAGTTTCTTATAGGACCCGTGCTCAGGCTACATTGTATGATAGACTATTTATAGAGATACATGTTGGCTAATGCATGTTAGTTGTAAAACTCGATAGTGTTCCTATTGTCTTACATGAGGGACTTTATAATTTTTTTTATATAAATATCGTAACATAAACTAGCTGAGTTTCGTATCTCTATAGAAGTCACTGCGTAGACAATGATATCTATGTTGAAACAGGGAAAACTTAAAGTCTCTCACGGAAAAAAAAATAATCAAAGAACACACCGTGAGGTAAACCGTAGTAAACATCACACTTGGAATAGTTTCAAAGCGTTAATGAAATTATTTTCCTCTTAACGTTAAAGCCGCCCATACACGCTCAAACTTTGTCATCAATAGTATTGAGGTCAAATTTTTAAAAATGTTTTTGATCGTATATGGGTGATATTGACGACCTAAAAGTATTGATGTCAATATATTGACAGAGCTGTTTTCATCAGATATTTTTTGCGCAAACCATCAGCAAATGGTTTGCTTATCATAAACGGTGTAACAAACTCCGAAAGTTCATCAAATGATTCTCCATCCATTCGTAAAAAAAGTTTTTTTGGTCCTGCGGCTCATTGTCTCTCAATTCTTGTAATTATGTGGTATGACCAAATTGTGTGCGCTGCTGAAACCAAGTTTTGGCACGTTTTCGTTTCTTTTCTGGTGTCTTTCGCTTCAAGGCTAGCGCAAGAGCCAACACAGTTTGTCCGTCCACTTTTACAGTTGTGCACAAACTATATTGAACGCGTAGGGCAAATGTCAAACTATCGATGATATTGAGATCAATATTATTGATGGAAAAGTTTGAGCGTGTATGGGCCACTTTGTGCAGTGACATATTTTGAATGTGTGCCAGACTAAATATACTGAATTATCTCCCTTGCCATGATGTAATGCTCTAAAGACAAACTGTTATTAGCTTTGAAGATTTTTTAAAGTCCTCCATGAAAAGAGGATAATAATATATTTGAAAAAGAAGAACCGAATTCTCTTTTCTTTTACGAAATTGGTGAGCATTGTGTAAGGTACATTTTACACTTTCACTCTCCTACTGAACAATTAAATATTTTAGGAAAGGGTCCTACGAATAACCCAATAAACCCAAAATGAAGCTGATTTAAGGCAAATTGAACCCAAATGAAAGCAAAACAGTCTTAAAATGTTGGTTGGATGCCATTTCATCTCATTTTGGGTTGAGTAAGTGTAAGTGACTTTCTGCCAATAACATCTAGGGAATTTTGTCCCTGTATGTTACATGTCAAAAGGAAACAAACCAGAACAGAATTAAACTGTTGAACATTGATTTTATTGTAGTTAATGTAGGTAAACGTCTATGAATATAGCATATGGTTAAAGCACGATGAAAGTCTATATCCATTATTCTTCCATAAAAAAGCTATGAAATCAATCAGTGAAATATTTGGGTTTTTGTTCATTGCACAATAAAAACAATGATTGTCAATAAAAGTATTTGGAGCTATGACTATTTACATATGGCTTAAAGCATTTAGGTTGTGACTCTGATAATAAAATCATATCAAAAAGAAAACAATAAACTTATAATGATAAGTCAGTTGGACATTTTAGGGGCAATAAAAATATGACATGTATTGAGCACAGAAGCAGTTAATAAACTTTCACTTTTACTTTCAGTTTCATGCATGACCAATTCCTTTCATCCATATATAGTTTAACATCAATGCTTCGAAATAATTTTTATATACACTATTTCCTTGCCCCTCTATGTAAGTACATTCTCTTAGCACTCTCTAAATTTATCTTCACTTATTATATTAAAAGTGAAACACATATATCTTATACATCACATCATAAATAGTACAAAAGCTAATTTCAAACAGAACTTTAAGACATAAAAATATTGATGTAAAAAAATACAATAATCTGCTCATTTTGTTCAATTCCGTGAGAAGTTTGGTTAATCCCACTCCTACTAAATTACTGGAAATCCTCCATGATTATGTCCAGTTTGTCTTTGATATCTTTTTCATTTGAAGATCCTGACATATATATTAATGAAAATAATATCAACTTCCTCGTTGACAAAAGGTAATGCTCACAACACTAGTCCTTCAGTCACCACTTGGCGACATTAGGCCCTGAATGAGTTTACAAGAAACAATTTTAAATAGTTCATAATACATGTAGGCACTATACAGGGGTCCGTTTCACAAAGTGATCTTAGCATAGGTTCATCTTAATTGCACTGACGACCAGTACTGAAGCCATTGTGTTGTCACGGTAATTAAGGTCAACTTAGGATAAGATCGCTTTGTGAAATGATAGCCAGTTCATGAAGCACCTCATTTCTTAGCCTTATATAAGGGTAAGTTTACAAAGTGGGGCTGGTGTTTTCACAGGGCTCAAAACAAAACGTATGCTTAAGTTGTTTGACCGTTTATTCTGAGAGAAATTGTTTCCAAGCACCCGTGAAGTCATAGTCACTGTAATTCCATCTACTTAGAGCATAAGCCAGGTTTAGAGCATACAAATTTTAACTGTCTTTTAATCCAGTGTGACCTGTATTTCAGAGAACTATCTCACACATAACAGCTGAGATAACCAGTGTTTGTTTGAAAATAGTTATTGGAAACATTTTAAATTCGCCACTAATTAAAATATATATTTTTTTAAACATTGGACCAAGTTAATTCGTTTGTGATTATTGAATGTAACAATTGTAAGCTTATTGACGTAAACAAATATCAAAATATGACGTTAAAAGGAAAATAATTGTGATTGACTAACGAAGATGTTGTATTGTGAACAGCAAGTGTGTTTAATAATTCGTATGAATGATATGGTGAAATGGAGATACTATTACTGACACTGTTTTCAACTGGACACTTTGTTTACTCGGCAGAAGTCCCATTTTGCATCAGGAGCACATTTCTTGATCTGGACACCCTGTTTACTCAGCAGAAGGACCATTTTGTTCAGGGGCATATTCCTCAACACCCAAATTGATCCCAAACTCAGTTGAAATCACTTATCAAGAATGAGGGACAGACACCAGCTACTCCAGGTCAAAGGATAATCCACGATTGAATAGCCAGAACCCAGTTCATCATGGCATGCTAGAAGTGTTGATCGTATCTCTCAGCAGAGTTCCTCAATTCCTGTATTTGACACATACTATAATGTTACACACTACAAAGGTCTTATTTTAATGTTTAACTAGCGCCACATGACTACAGACCACAAACAGATTAGCAAAGGTCGGCATAAATATATATCTGTCTTGTTACCCTTTCAAATTTAGCATAATTAATTCATTTTTAATTAAGTTTTCTTGGCA
The DNA here is from genome assembly GCA_034783835.1 of Mopalia ciliata. NCBI lineage: Eukaryota > Metazoa > Mollusca > Polyplacophora > Chitonida > Mopaliidae > Mopalia > Mopalia ciliata. The sequence continues at coordinate 4,662 of JAVFBW010118854.1, forward strand.
AAACACAGTGTTGGAAATATGACTTTTATTCCCATATCAACAAAAAGGTTCAGTCAAATCTTTCGGGAAAATTCTTGTCAAGTATCAGAGAACAGAGAAATGATTTTCCAAAATATCAAACATAGAATGTTATGGAGAGTTCTCCTAAAGTATGCTTTGAGGCGCCTTGTAAATACAATAGTATCATCCCTACCAACACCATTTCATTTCTTTGAAGTAGGCGGAGACAGTTGCTGTTTAATAGGGTCGCCATACTGGCCCTGTGTCTGGAGAATCATGTCGATTGACACCAGAACGGTTTGTCATGACGATATCCGTGGCGTGAACTCCACTCATAGAACTCAAATCTGGAGTTATGGGATCCTGTGAAAGTTGTGTGTTGGTCTGTGCTCGGGTCTCTTCATCCCTGCTCAGTGTTTGGCTGGGTGCTTGTTCAATCCCTAACCGAGTGGGTGACAGCAAACTCGTTCTCTCTAATCCTCGCTGACCAAGGATTTCATATGTCCTTACCTCCCCTGATGGTAGGTATAAACTTGTCTGATACTGGGGGGCTGATGAGTAAAGGTGGGGGTACAAAAATGTAGGTGGGAGTACCCCTGACTGGGAACTTCCCATAAATGAAGCCATGGTGGTCGGCGGGTTGATTGAGCTGAAAATATCATGGGGCGATATCACTGGGTAATTGCTGTGTGTCACCCCTAATGGTAACGTTGAAATAGCACGACTTTCCTCAAGTATTTCTAGATTTGAGCGACTTGTGGGAAAGGTAAGGCAATGGGGGGCTTGTGATGATTGTGGAGGGGGTGGTAGCATATGACGGGGCTCACTGTACCGCGTCTCCGGTAAACTATGTTCTGAAAACCGTAAGCTGCCCAAGCCTTGGTAGCGGGGTAACATTAAAGGTACCGGTAACCTAGGTTCTCTCATTCTCTGAGTGTCCATTGTAAACCTGGAATCTACTGTGGAGTAATCAAGTCTCTGAGATTCGGGTAAAAGGGGAATGTGTCTATCGATTGCCATGTCTGATGGTGTTGTTGTGATGGGAAGGTCTGTCGTCATTAACGTAAGTCTGTGATCTGGCATGTGAGCGTCTAGTGACTGTGGACTCAAGCGATGAATGGTGGGAGCTGAAACAAACACAGAAACAATCAGACATTTCAATAAGCAATCCCAGGTTTTGTTGAAGTAATTACCATGGCAACATAAAATTGTAAGTACTGGGTCCGTATTCATAAGGCTATTTAAGTAATTCTCAAAGTTAAAAAAAGTCAAACATCATTTTGAATACATAAACACCTTCTTACTTAACTTTTTATGACCCTTATTGAAAGATTATAAGTGAAATTTATAAAATGTGAACTTAATTATTTCACATTCAACTTTTTATGTTCAAATAAAAGTCTGAAATTTGATAAATATTGCCTAACTTTAAGAAACACTTAAGTAGCTTTACGAATAAGCCCTGGTTGCTAGTGTATTTGGATGTACTTGTAACTAAACGTATAGACACATGTTGTGAATGTTTACCCAGTCATCCACAAGATATTTGAGTTTAGTTTCAAAATAATAATTTATAATCTATGGATTCTGAGAATTGGAGCTTGGAATCTGCACTCAAACGACATGATTCTGAGTAAAACTTCAGACTATAGAAGACGGTCATTTCTAGTTTTGTACAGAAACCGGCTTAATTTTGTGCTGCTAAAAGAGTTTTGGCTTTTGTCTACTGCTCCCATTCTTCAGTGGAAAATCCAGTGTTGGCCTACATTATCCAATGGAAGTTGTTTAAAGTAGATACAGATGCCATTTTATACTAAAATGTCTCCCAATAGTAAGAATATTGTATATTTAAAAAACTTGACATTATGTGAAGATAATTTTCATGTTTTGGCTTAAATCAGGACTAGAACTGAAAGTAATTTCTCAACAAAATGCAAACCATCCCAGATCATGTCAATTTTTGAAGCCATGCGCGAAACACAAATATTTGTTTGAAATAAATCAATTAAGTACTTTAGAAACCCCTCAAATGAATAAACTTTTATTACAATAATTTATCGTTTTAGTTTAATGTGACCGCCAATATTGAGATATTTACACCACATAAGCAAGTAAAAAACAACAACAACAGGACATGCGAATGATTAAAGATACAACATAAACGTCAAAATTTTGCATAAAACTCAGAAGCATTACTGTTTTTAAATTTTGTTTATAACAACCAAGGCTTGTGCAATGGATACAATCATACAGCAGACATAAGACTTTAAGTAAATAAATGCTGGATATTGATACAAATCATCTACTTCTAAGTATGAACTATTTGTCGTTTCAATCTTGATTATTTTCTGAAGTAATGTATGATATATAATTTTAGCAAAACTGAATATTTCATTCTATCAATACATGCATCTTGATTTATATTTTACAAAAGTTTGAGTGCATAAATGTTTAGTAAAAACAACCGTTAATAATTAAGAAGATTTGGTGAGATTAGTAAAGCATAATCTGTAAACCATTCATGAGCTGACTGAACCATCACCAATGTTTTAGTAATTCTGTAATTCTCTTGATAACACAAGGCTTTTACCTATATTTTGTGTAATTGTTTGATGAGTTTGAGCTTGTGTGGTATACTGTGGAATATGAGGGTTAGTGGGTGGTGTGGAGGTATCATATACACCCCACTGTGATGTCCCTCCTTCTAACCTCGGGGCCACCTGACCATCTGCAAATCGGACAAAACAACAACAACAATAAGCATTACAACATCTATACAGACAATATAGTAAACAAAGTTACAATCTTACCCCTTAATAATACAGATTTGACATTTTCTAGAGCATGTGGGAATACAAATAAATGTTTTCACATCTTGTGTTTGCTTATTTGTTTGATAGGGGTTGAATCCTGTTCTTATGGTTTTTTCACTAATATTATGTCGTGCCAGCTCAAAAGATGAAGGAAATCAAGCTCAACATCACTGCCAACAAACAAAGACAAGAGAGGGCAATCACAGGATGCAATACAAAGACATCACCAACTGATTGGCTTGACATTACATCTGAATGACAGCTTTCTTTGGTATTTGTCATTATGATGTTTCACTAATCAACCAATCAAATGGCTTCAAAGGAGACAAATTTGCATAATGAGAGATCAAAGGTCTTCTGAGAAGGGATACCAATTTGGCAAGAGAAGATAGAAAGGCATCAAAGAATTTAGTCTAAGTCTAAGACCATGAATTACAAAACATAAATATTCACAACATTTGTATTTACAACACTACAGTGATTTATTTTGAGAGGAATATCACCTGTGAAAAAAACACTCATTCTTTGACAACATTTGTGGCATGAAATTGTGAAGCAAAACAAAAAAGTAACAAGAGAACAAAATAAAATGGCCTCTTAACAATTCATGCTGACCAAAATTCACAATAAATGAAATATCAAATTACCTACCCTTTGTAAAATATATTCTTTCTGTACGCATAGAGAGAAAGGGAAAAATATTTTAATATCTATTCTTAACACATTCATAAATTCTCCCAGAAACAATTTGATTGACTGGTGTTTTATGCTGTATTTAAGGGTATTTCACTTATATGCAACCTGCATTTCAACAATAATAAACACCAGCACAACCATAAAATGTGAAATGGTTTGATACTGTTGGAAAGTTAATCTTCCTCCAGTGCTAAGTAAAGGCAGAATTGTTACTTTTCAAACAAACTACCCTTAGCCAGACAGCAATACACAATATGAATGATCACACATGGGTAACTTTAATATTATGCCTTTATAATATCATAATGTGACGTAAGTGCCCAGTAGTGACTTGAAGTTTACCCTAATCACCTCTAATTTAGTCCATGACAAATCCTAACTTTGTTGCTCGTAGTGGCAATGTTACAGCATATAATCAAACAAATTTGTGTTTTCTGACAAGTTAATCTTCTGCCTCTCAAACACACTTTGCAAGTCCTTATGTTCCAATATAGTAATTTATGGACGAATTTGAGGTGATTTTAAGTTGTATTCATTAAAGTTGTCCAATTGTCTATAACAATGAATTCTTTCATTGAATTGGAATTGCCCCATTACTGACCAAACTTTACTCCAACATTTTCTAAAATCCTGATAAACTATGCAGTCTGTGTATTTGATTGAATGGGGTTTAACACCATACTTAAGATTATTTCAGTCATATGATGGCTTACCAGTGAAAGAAATCCCCCTTTACACCACTGGCAAGAAGAAACAACCCAAAACAGGACAGCGGGAAGTTGGAGGGAGCTTCATGTTGCCCTGGTGCTCTCAGAGCTATAGGGGAACATGAAGCCGATCTGTTTGTGGTGTCTGTCTTGCGTCCTGTTGTTGTCATCCTGTATTTGTCCCGTCCTGTCTTTGTTTTTTGCCAGTGGTGTTGAGCATGGTTTCCTTCACCCATTGGGCTGGCATGTCGTCATATAAGTGAAACACCCTTGAGTACGACGTTAAACCCCAAATCAAACAAACAAACAAAACAGGACAAGTTGAGGACAATCACAAGACGTAATACAAAGACCTCAAAACCGATCAGCTTCATGTTGCCCATTAGTTCTGAGAGCACCAGGGCAACAGAGAGCTCCCAACCACCTGCGACAAAAAACGATGCTCACATGATTGTCAGTGATCGATTTGTTATAACCCATGATTTCTGACAAACTGTAAACGTTGATCAGCATAGAGCGGCAGGGCCGTTTCTAGACAAATTTCCCAGGTTCCTATCCCAAAATTTTCAGACCATAATCCAGAGTCCTGAATCCGCTTTTAGATATATTTTAACAGGAATTTATGAAAATAGTTATATATTGACATTAATTTGGAATAGTTTGGGTGCCCATACATTTTCTGTAACTTAAATTGCGCTGGATACTGCCCCGAGCAGCTATGTTACTATGAGGTTGTTTGTCTTGTCAATGACTAAAATACCAACCTGTCGGTCTGAAGCCATTAGAATCGTGAGTATGAGCAGATACTAATGACACGGCCTCCGTTGTTTGAGATGTATTTCGTCTAAGATGTTCTAACTCGGCAAGGCTATGACTGTATCGCCGATCTAACTGAACATCCACAAGGCCCCTGTCCAAAGGTAAGTGGGCTAGAGGGCTTATACGATGGTGGATTCGACGATCATCTGTTCGTAATTCTGAAAATAGTAATAATAAAAATAAATAATTATACAACCTATGTAAACTAAAATTAGTGGGCCTAGGTGACAGTCCAGTTTGTGTGTTTGATTAGGGTTTAACACTGAACCTGAGGATAATTCACTCATATGACATCGTATTGGCCCAATGGATAAAGGAAACCCACTTTGACGCCACTGGCATCACAAAGACAATACAGAACAATCACGAGGCACTACAGACTCCATAAAACAGATCAGCTTCTTGTTGGCTTAAACCACCAGGGGCCAATTGCTTGAGAGATGATTATCCGCTTAAACCAGATTAAATACAGGTCTGAGCTGTTGGGAAGAACGGCCAGAACGAGGCCTACCCATGGTTATGCAAACTTAATTTAGGACGACCGATTTATAGGTTTCCCAAGTTGTTTGCAGTCTTAGTCTAAATTTGCACTTCGCCACTGATTTTTTATATTTTTTTTATTCAATGTTCAATAATGATTGTATTTTAAAGTAATTTTGCTTTATTAATCCAGCATATAACACAATACAAATTGTGACGATATGTTTTGTAACTGTAAAATTTGAGTGTACGAAAATATAGACGGCGTAAAACCGTATCAGCCTATTTCCTAAAATGAGATAATTAGAAAAAGAAATGTAAAAGTTTTATCTTAGCTATAAAATCATTATATCAAAAATTACAGTCATCTTTTGGATGTGAGTTACTAAGACTTTGACAAAGCTCTCTGCTGAGGTCTTGTGCTCATTGGACCCGGAGTGCCCAAAAAATACAAAAAAACTGACTTGGGCGGGTCTGATTTTCGGCACTGGATATAGCATAGTGTACAGCCTGGTTTGCAAAGATCGAAAATGTAAAGAAGCATTGCTATCCGGATCGAACAGTTCAAAGAATCAATACTTTCTACTGGTTTTTTGCGTGTAGTTTCATTGTTAGCTGTGTCTAGGGCAGGCCCACTGACAAAATACAACACAGATGGACAGGGATATCTTTCTACTCTAACTCAAGTGATCTTTCAAGATGTAACCCCTTCTGCTAATGGATATAACAATGGCCGTGTTAAATGCACCTGTTCAAGTTGAATCAAATCACAGACTGATTATGGGACCACTTCAAAACTTTTTCAATAACCAATTTTTCGGAGATCAATACCTGATTTGAGTTAGTTAGGACTATATAATGTAGCATTGGTCCTGATTATATTCAATTAATTCTTTGAAAACAATAAGTTTAGTTGTTCTACTAACTTACAAAAATTTAGTTAACTTTTTGAAAATTCAAAATATCTTTTAATTATTAAATACTTACTAAAAGTGCAAGATTATTATTAAAAAAAGTTTCATCAAGTTAAATGATAAGAGCTTTTTTTTCTTATTTTTGAAAATTTAAAAAAGTTATTGATCCTTTTGGTTTTAATTGTTAATTAACTTACTTAAATTTCCAGATTATTAATCGAAAAGAAGCTTAACTTAGTTTAATGTTCAAAGCTTTTTTCTATTTAAATTTGAAAAATATAGTTAAAAAAACATTAACATTGTCGTATACCTGCATGCAACAGTGACGAATACATGCATGTTGACAATTATATTGTATTATGATATTTAACATCTGCAGTCATCACATTATTTGGTTGGATTGTTTTTTTACTTCTGCATGCTGCTTCACAAAAGAAAATATCCCTTTGGCACAATTAATATTTAACATTAATCTAAGCAAATAAATTAATTTTAATTAATGAGATATAGAAAAGCAATTAAAGTTTCCAAAAACGCTGACATGCGTTAGACTCAATGAGTGAAACCCCATAACCTTTACAGTTACAGATGTCGGCTGCTTGTGTGTATTTACCTAGATCCGGAACAGACAAGTGTAGACCACATTTGTAACAATATGCTAACAATTGCACAACATTTTCTTTGTTTCTTTACTACTGCCAGATTATAATTTAGATCCATGATAATTCTTGTTGAATCATTAACTGTGGGTATATTTGAAAGCTGTCCCGTGCCAGCTGCCTCAAATAAGCCTTTGTTGTCGAAAAAATGAAGCAGTCTAAGCAGGTGCTTGCAATTACTCAATGGCCTAATAAAGAATGGTAAACTCCCAATACAACCATTGTCAATGCACATACAAACTGCCTGGATAAGGGCTTTTAAAAAATATGGGGCCAATAATGTAAGCAGCCATTTTCCTTTCAGTTTCATTTGATAATGTGATGGAGCCATGTATACCCCACAACGGCCTGCCCCTTTTCCCACTTTAGGCTGCCCCCTCTCCCACTCGGGCTCACCCAAGGCACTATAATCCACGACCCCAAACACCATAAATCTCTTCACTAAGTGCATGTGTTTTGAAGCCTGGGTTCAAATTCTCTGTATTTTATACAGTCTTAATCTAGAGAACCTTCCCTACACTCTTCCTTCTCCATTATCATAAATCTTAAAAGTAACCAAACTGCACACATGTTTAATGAGCAGGCCCTACAAACGTAAGCACCAACAAATGACTCTCCGTACTTCATTAAATAATTTCACAGTGAAAATTTGAACACAGCCCGTGTCCGATATTTTTTCACAATTTAGGATGGAAGAATTGTTTATATAAATCTACTTATGCAGTTGACTTTGTCTGCATCATATAAGTTTAAACATCTACTTAGAGAGTATTATATATATTGTTATATTTCGAGAAAGACAAATTTGCTTGTCTCCATTAGGGCTGAAGCCCAGGAATTTCCTGTGACTGGGCATATGTTCTTTCCAGAGTTAGTTAAGGGCTAAAGGAAGATAGAAAAGCTTACGTGTCTTACTTCTAGGTTCTCTTGGTCCATCCACAGTCACTTTGATAGCTTTTTGATATGTGGCAACTTGGGGAGGATACGAACTCACTTGAATTGTTAAATTAAAACTTTTACCTGAAATGAAAAAATATAACAAAATATAATACAATATCATATAGAATTATAACTCAAACCAAATTTAAATAACACAAATGTTAAACAGTATACCATGGTATGTAAGTTACTTGTTTTGTTTAACTTGATTAAGGTTATATAACTCTATGATTGCATTCCAGCCCGATGGGTGAAGGAAATCTTTCTGAACTCCACTGGCAACAAACAGAGACAAGCCAAGGTAATCAAAAAACACAATTCAAAGACAACACAAATACATTGACTTCCTGTTGCCCTCTTGCTCGAGAAAACCAGGGCAACATGAAGCTAGATTTTTAGGATTATAACACGTCACAGATTATTTCTTTGGATAGTTTGGTAATACAGAGATTAACAAAAAACTATCAAAAGATAAAAATCTTATATGAATACAACCTACTGTAATAAAAAAAAAATATATGTAATAAAATAAAAATTAAAAAAAATTAAAAAATGACAAGTTAATTATTTAGTTCAGTGATCCAATGTGGTTTTAAAGTAACCAATGCTACTGTAAATGTAGATGCTGCTGTAAGGCATCTTGTCTGAAAGTTTGCTTTGTCAACTCAAAGGTCAATGTCTTTGTGAATAAGCAGTGATACACAGAAGACTAGATAAGCAGTGATCAAACGAAACGCTTTCTGGAGTGCCCTTTACTAGAAATTTTATTTTTGATTGAGCAAAATTTAATACAATGATGATTTGACAGCCCTTTGATGTATTGAAACCTTATGTATTTTTTAAAAAGGTTTAATTGAAACTGTATTTCGATCAAATCAGAAGAATGCTCAAAAGGGAAATGTAGAAAAAATTTCAGATTAAATTGAGTTTTTTTTTATATTGAGTTTGAGCTGGGACTGAACATATGTTAGGTCCCAGGTTTGAGGGACCATTTTGTAACCCTTCATAATGACTTCAGCCAATCACTGATATGCCTAAAGTTCTTAGCAAAACTACCAGTAATACTTGTGATAATAAAACTTCATTTTTACAGTATTGTTGACCCATTTTTATACTGATTCAATAACGAAAAATAACGGTATGTCCTGATTTATATTTTTAAGTTTTATTACAAATTATTAGAACCCTCAAAAACCATGCCCCTGAGTAATGAATGAGCCCTTTGTTTTGTCATGACCCAGTCTTTTAGTGATTGTTGACTCCAAGGGTAGTTTGGTAAGAAGACAATCAATTTGAGTGTGGTCCCATATTAAGAGGGTGCCATAGCCTGCCCTCTATAATAACTGGTTTGTCTCTTATATTAGCATTGATTGAACCCTTGTTAGTTGGAATCTTCACCAATATTCCCTTATCTTGGTGGACAGCAAACAGTATAATTGAATTGATGGCGTGTATGGTTCTCTAGTAATGACTGACTGTCCTGTCTTCAGTCTGACAGCCAGTGTCAAGAAGCAGCAGTAAGAAGGGCGCAGATTACATGGGTCACCGCCAAGGGGCACGACCCCGCCCTTACAATATCGGGGAAATATTTCAATATCAACTCTCCCTCATCTCTAGCATGTTGGCAAGAAAAGTGCATGCAGGCATAAGGAACAATGGCAGTGTGCTCTCATAAATTTCAAATGAGCAGAAGAACAGAGCCTCAATGTGACGTGGCTGCTCTGTTCCGAGAATACATCGGCGATCAAGCCGCAGTTAAATCAGATTGTGAAAAACTCAGAGAAAGGTGACGTTTAGTTTTGCAGCAGCAGATGGCGCAAGAAGAGAGCAAGCCGTCTGAAAACTAAAGGTTATCTTAACTGCATATAAGATGACTCAACATCATCTACACATGCCCACTGTGTCTAGATTAATCATAAACTCTGACAACCCCAGGGACCACAATGCTAATTCACCTAAACACAACACAGCCACTTTATCTCATGGATTAACGTTTTATCTCTGTCAGTGGTAGAAACTGATAAAAAAGTTGGTTACTCCTAGTTATGGGACCAACTGGTCTTAACAATTGTCCTACAACTCATGAACTGTGATGTTCAACACCCTCCCCCATTACCCTAATCCCATAAAAATAAGAAAAAAATCTTAATGTACCTTATTCCACAGATTATTAGTCACTTACAGGGGAAACTTGAAGAGGCTATAGATTGACCCCCCCAACCCCCACCCCACCCCCCTCGCCTGTTCTGTCTGGTATCACATCATATTAAGCACTTTTTCAAAAAATGTTTTAAAAGATTCAACTTTCATGTATGTATACAGCTTTATTATGATTTTGTAAGTTTTGCAAAGTTTTGGACATTTTGGGTAAAGTTATGGCTCTTTTATTTATGAACAAGAGATCCATGAATGGATCTTGACGCCCACACTGTTAAGATAGTTTGAAGAGAAGAGTCTAAGAGGGGAC
>JAVFBW010118865.1:0-15153 GCA_034783835.1 Mopalia ciliata
AAACATAAAGAATAGGCCTATATAGAGAAGACCAATGACATTAACCGTTATTTAGCTCCGAATAATCTAGTGGAATTCGGATTTCACATACTTCGGTATTAGATTATACCTGAAGACCGGTGTATGTCAATGCTATGGACCTTTGATACAAAATAGCCTTGAAACAGATAACAGTTTCAGTGATGATAGCAGGCGGTGTCTCCAATAACCAAATGAGCTTCATTTCAAATAACACACGCCGCATCATGTACTATACAATACCTATAAAGCTGCAAATCGAACTCTAACATCTTTAGCCATGACCCGTCATCCTAGCACCAACGTTACCTGATAACCCTAGCCAAGTTTTGTCTTTCTTACTTTCAGGTTTTTTAATCATCCACAAAGGCGGATATTACTCTAATGTCTCGTTACTTAACCTAAATAAATTCGGTGCGGTGAGTTTTCAAATACAAGAGTAATTATTTTGTTACCACATAGCTTAAAGGCAAAACGGCTTAACAATATATTGTTCACTCCACATTGTCTTTCTTAAAATTGAATAATCAAAGCATTATATTCGAAGGCATTGATGCTCTCCCTAAAAAATCTTGCAAATTCTGAAAATAACCAGAGAAAAATGTAATTCAAGATTGGTTCAAATGTTTGCGTTCGAGCAAAAGAAATTATTACATAAAAGTTTATAAAAATTCACTCTTGACGCCTTCACCTCCACAAAAATAGATCAAAACAAAACAATAAGATCAAATGTATGTTTGTACCTGCGCTTGTTGATTGATTGATTTTTATTTTTTAACGCCAAATTCTGCGATATTTTAGGTACGCTTTGGCTTGTACATGTTTTCAATTTACATATACCATATATTACAATTGCAATCAGTATCCTCACTGGCATCAAACAGATTTACAAATCGAACTAAAAATACATACGAAGTTTAAAAAATCATAAATGCATTATTAAATGTTTCACTTAAATATTGCATTTAGCTCTGCCAACCATTGCTTAATACAATCATGCATAGACACCGACTCTTTTACCGCGGATGATGACAACATCGCCAGCAATGCTGTCGAGGACGTCCGTCACAGATGTGCCATAAGTGCTGCACAAAAGTAAATTGGCAATATATTAAAGGTTTCATTTTGGATTTCAAAATTTTGAAGATTGTTCTTAAGCTGTCAATCATAGTAACTTACAAGTTACCATAAACATCAAGGTGGATAGTTGTATTTTGGTGATCGAGCAGAAATGTGGGGTTGGCTTGTTTTAAGCGAAGGTGCCCTCGCCTTCTGGTATGTCGAAGTGAAGGAGATGTTGAGCGAGGCATTATATTTTTTTGTTTGAGTGTCCGATATTTCGTAATATATTTCGCCATGGGTTTATTATTTTTTTTATGGACAATATTGGTATCTGTTTGCGTGGAAGCAGCCGTTTTTTGTCTGGTGTCAAGTTAGCAGCATAAGTGTGATCATCACCAGTTTTCAACGTGAGGAAGGATTTATCTCGTGGCTTTTGTAAAGGACTGGGATGACCCTGGAACATCCGAGACAAACGAAAGAGACGAATGAAAGGCGCCGTGAATCGATTTCACATTCAATTATTTGGATCTTTTCTTCTTTATTAAAAAAAAAGTGCTGGTCCCGATTAAGAATAGACAAAAAGGTTTAGGGCAAGTTCATTCGAGGTGCCATCCCTATTAGTAAAGGAAGCCACCATCTACGTCATTTGGAACGAAAAATGTTAAGACAAAAGTATTACAAATGGCAACACAACTACATTACCAACAGATCACCCTCATGTTTCCCAGCATAGGATGGCATTCTAATCCTCCCTATAACTGTGTAAACAATAATAAATTGTCAACTGTATAATCTGATGCATAGTAGACCTATGTAATGACTTGCCTGCTGCGAATGGTTTGCATGACGTTGGTTTGTGCGCCGTACTTCACTGATATGTACATATTATTATATTTCATTGTTACCTGCTTTCGTGATGTTTAGTGTAATAGTCAGAACTTTAACCAGACCTTATGTTGATCAACAAACATATGCATCTAAAAACTGTGTATATCCATAGACAAACGTGTTCACCACTTCGATTCGCCTTGTAGGCCTACAGCAAGAACAAAAATTAAATAATGCAATTTTGCTGACTGACTATTCTAATGGGTATGTTGAAGCTTAAGATTAAAATTCAAGAAAAGAATGAAATAACACATCCTGTACTGTTTGTTGTTGTAAGTCCGACAAGAAACCACATAACTATAGGATCTGTTATATGTTTAAACGCTGCTATTCTCAAATGACCACAACAGAGGAATAGTCAGACTAAGGCAATACATACATAGTCGATAATAATTCTGATATGTATTGAGTTTATATTTGCTATCTGTACTGTGATTTGAATCTAGAACGAAAATCTTTAAAATTATTTTTTAAATCATTTCTCCATGATAGCATTTTCCTGTCCAAAACGATTAGTTGAAGTATTCTGTCATCGATAGCATTTACAAAAAGCGATTCTGTGCTGGCAAAGCACTGACAATATGCTCATTCTGTAAACTATAATTTCCTGTTTTTAATGGGCTGAGTTAATGTGAAATATGGAAGGCAATGACAATTTGTTAAGCTGTATAATCCACACAGTATTATTATAAATGGCCGAAAATTGGTACAGCTCGACTACCAACACATAAAGTGACTCTACCACAAGGGCTTGAGCAGAGAGGTGTCCACCACTAAAAAGGTTAGTAGAGATTGTTTGTTTGTTTGATTGGTGTTTAACGTCGTACTTAAGGGTATTTCACTTATATGACGACGGACACAAATAGAGAACATCACAAATAAAACTGGTTCCCGTTATGCTTTAGCTCTCCGAACACCAGGGCAACTGAAAGCAACCTCTTTTCTCGCCTCTTACGATGGACCGAGGAAGCCGAGGTAGTATTCTGCAGGGCCATGGCCCACCCGCTCCCTCACAGGGATAAAGAACCTGTCTAAAATCGTATTAAGGTGAGTGTACTCAAGAAATAGTTTATGCCTGGGATTGTTTATTAAGATATAGTTAGGAACAAGATCTGATTGAATAATTGATTCATAAATTGATTTCTTGTTTCATTGAATGCATCGGTCCGTAGCCAATATATTGTCTGCTGTTCAACATGGGCAACAGATTATACAACATTCCATAGTGCAAGTCCAAACATCAGTATCCCATTCTTGTCAACAATTACAACCACAGCACTGAAAGATTGAGAAAAAGGAAATACATGAGACTATAGTAATGAAGCGATTTTTTTTTTTTTAGCTTTTTCCCGTTTTAAACACACACAAGATCTCGTGGATGGTCGCTTACATCAGTTCCTTTTTAATGTACATTAAATAGAATAACTTGCAAAATTATAGCAAATGTCGCGTGGCCACTTTAACAAACGTTATAAAAGAGACAACAAAAGGTCGAGTTAGATGTAGTAAAATATTTAGCTCACGGAAGCATAATCATCTCCATAGATATTTCCTAAAATCTATCAAAATCATTTATAAGTCACTTACTGCTCAACTTGCGGGACACTTTCTGCAGTTTCCTGGTGTAGTTCAAAATCAATAACCGCAAAATCACTAGCAGTCCATCGGACTTTGACATTTTCTACTTTGATAAAATGTCGACTCATATCTACCCCTGTAACATGGATTGTGATATGTAACATGTCGTTAATAAAGGCAGATCGCTGTTTTGTGTTGAAACAATTGTATAGAGACAGTAACTTTTACACAACTTGATCGGATTACATCAACTTGCTTAGTTAAATTCAATAATATTTAATTAAAATTTTTGCTTTCATTTTAAACGATATGAAATTGGCAAAAAGACATCCTTTTATTGTTGACTTTACTTGATAGATTTTATTTTGTTGATTAAAGGAAAATATTTGTCAGTTACCTAAATAAATGAAGGAAAACACTTTCAATTGTGAGTACCCTATATCTCTTCCAACGAGGAGAGAGTTCGTTGATAACCCGTTAGGCTATTGGTATGTTTGCTGTCAGGGTTAAGATTTACACTATAAGCGGTACCGTGTTGTTTAAGTTCAATACGAAATCAAGATTCGCAATTAGAAGTAAGGCTTTCGATTTCATAACAGACTGCGATAGTGTTCATGAAATCACTTGGATTTACACCTCGGATCCGGCGGTTGTCCATTGCTGCTCCCAGACGTTCTTCGGCGTCTACAATGTAAATCCATGTTAGATCCGAAAAGAAAGAGCTATGGTTTATAAACGTATATAATGACATTTAATGCCACCGGGGCTCGTTTATACGAAGTCAGTTTAGTCATGGTACATGTATATCAATAGGTTAGTGTCGGTTTGTTTTGGTTAGACTATATCTGATTCCAGAGCGAGAAACAATGCTGTAACGTAACTTGCGGAGATATCCGGATATGAGTTTGGAAAATATGCGTTATTTTTAGAGACTGTATGTGTTGCAGCGTAGGCAGTATATTGGGTGAGTAATAAAGTAGAAAGGCTGTGTGTATTTGGTTGGCAAAATTCTTTAATTAAGTTTATATTCCAGGTAAAGTTAAGCCTGGTAGTGCAAGCCAAATATGAGTAATATCCCCTGTCCTATTGATATATAATGACTAAACTGACAGTTCGTATAAACGAGCCCCGTGTGTAATTCATAGCCTATCTAACTTACCATCTACGCCTACAGCTCCTAATGCCCCCGGATGAAAAGTTTGGAAATCATTGGTGTGACATTCTTTCAAAGCAGAGACGTTCTTTGCGTTGTAAGCCTCCTCGAAGACTGAACACAAATTCTCAATCCCTGTTTTCCATTCTAAAAAATATTGTGAAAAAAGGTATGAATTTAATGATAACATTAAGCTCATGCACTCACGTTTATGGAGATTCACTACATTACACAAATGGTATTGTTTTTCAAGTTGTTTTATAACAAGCTATGTAACAATGTAATGAGATTTTGTGAGTTCCAAGTCTGACCACAGCCTCCCGTGGCGTAGTTCTCATTACTTCTGTTCGTTTCTGCGTCATGGCAATTTCAGAAAATAGGCCTACACAAAACACACGTGCCGAGTTTGATTCTATGTATATTAAGTGTTGGGCTTGTAAACCAAAGTCTCTACGTTCGATTCCCGGTGGAGTCAGGCGTTCTTCTCTCTGCATTTATTAAATATATAAAAAAAAAAACCTGTTGTATCGTTAATATTTTTATGGCTTATTTATCCTCTGGCAGCATTCCAGAAATCCCGGTGATATCACCAATGCTCTCTTGACTAGCATGGCTTTCACATTAAACTCCAGCCTTAGATCAGCCTTGACAGTGTAGATGTTTTAGTTAATACTGTGGAAGATAAATTTAGATAAAAAGGGCCTTTAGATTTTAAGGAGTCTACAGATACCCACCAACGACTTGATGCTAAAGGCTTCGAACCTCCGCATACCTTCTATGTGATTTTAAAATCCCGAATAATTCTGTGTCATATAAATTGTAGCCCTCTTGCTGCCTTCAGCCGAATTTAATCCTAATCCGTCAGACAGCTTAAAATTTACAATTTGGGCCAGGAATTAAACTCAGATCATAAATAATACACTAAAATCACCCTGTATAAGTGTCAGGCAGGTATTCAAAAAGTATGAAGGCGATATATAGACTAGACACTTATGAATTCAGAAAGAAAACTCGTTGGATTATGTTTCTCAATGCTTCTGGAATGGGACAACATGGCCAACTACAAAAAATAACACACGTTTTGGCGCGTTTCTATGGCATTTTGTGGTAAGTTACATGGAGATATTCTGATTTTAATGAACGTAAATGAAACTAGGGGAAAATACTGGGGTGGTGATGAGAAATTACAGTTACAATTCTGGCAATGATGTGCATTTCCCATTCCACTGTACACGAGTAACAACATGTCCAGACTTAACTGTTCTAATGGATACGTTGTGATTGGTCGGCTCCAGTTAGTTGAATCGCAGTCGAAAGTTTTAAGGCACAGGAACGTCAAGCAAACCGAGCACCATCTCGTGTCTTTGGAATATTTGTCAGCTATTTGAATTGGTAGGAGACAGACTTAGCATAACAATTACGTGCAGCACAAGATCGCTATACAAAAGTTTATCAATTGCGTCACCGAACCATCTCAGCAACGAACACAACTTGGCAAATACCAGGATTTAGACCGGTGGCTGCATAACATTGGGAACCAACTTCGAGAAGATGGGTTTACGGAGAAGGAGACAATACGTTGGCCCCGTTCTGCAACGCCCACATCGCCGTTTACACTATCGCTGGTGCAAGAGTGTACAAGGCTGAAGCTGAGAAACTGGCGGCGAATATGGTTCAGCGACGATTCACATTTCATTTTACAGAGACACGATGCATGACAGTGTGTACATAAGCGCCGCATTTAACGTTTTGCCAACAACTGCATCGCCCAAGTTGACAGATTCGGTGGAGGCAGTCATGATGTGAGGAGTTATCTGCTTTACAAACTCGTCATCGATTATTCAAAGTCATCGAATATTACAATACAATGTAACATATAATACAATTTAATGTATAGCTTTCAAATAGTAGTGTGGCACTAGAAATACCATGTTTTTTATGGACCGGATGACACATGTAAATCAATCTAAATGTCACTTATAGAAAATACATTTTAAAATCAAACCTGTATCATAAAAATGTCGCATAAAATGTTCGATTAAACAAATGCCCCAAATTACAGTTAATAATAGGAACCGTGTCAGCGGAGATACCGTTTCTCTATGGGGCATCTGTCACACTGTCCTTAAGGGGGATTTTACCTTTAAAACAATTAAATTATCTTAATAATGTAATGCTTTGTGTGAGCAACATAAAATACTCACCTAAATCATTGTAACACTATAACAAAGATTCTCCTATCTCTTTTTCTTCTTTTTTTTCAATTTTGTTATAAGAGTAATTATTACTTAACCTGTGCTACACACATTATCTATCGCTTTACATATACTCAACAGTAACACACTATAGATTCGCAGCGATTGAAACCCTATTCAAAGAAGACCATTTTAGATTAACATGGCATTATGAAGACCTGAAGGCTGTCCCATTTGCTCGCAGTTACAGGTACAAATTTTTACAGGAGCCGATGTAGATTTTTGCAGTTTCCCATGTAGATTCTATAGAACTGCATCTGTTCTAGGGATTTAAAAGCAAGCTAACATAATGACATCTTTTCTATCCCGATGAATCTACAGGGTTTTTTTTATGGACGACTATATTTCGAAAGGACTGGGACGAGACAAGGAATCTAAATGAATATTAAATATAAAATGCCTAAAGACAATTAAAATAAAATTAGTCATTGAGATACACTGTTTATAACTTATATATATATTGTAAATGGATTAGATGTTTAGTTTTACCTTCAATAATCTATTATTATTTTTTATGAGATATTTAATTTATATAGCGTAATGATTATTGATTCATTCCTTTGAAAGATTTTTCTTTTTTTTTAACTATGTCTGTGAAAATTCAATTAAAACTCTTATAAAAAAAATAAATATATGGAATGAAGTATGTGATTGACGGGCTGCGTGAAAGCGGGAATCGGTTTCTGAATTCCAATTTCAACAACGATGGTATTTTTACGACCGACTGGTTAGTTAGTATCGTGGTATATACAGATTGTTGATATGAGATAAGTTTGGGCAGATACAGCCAAAATGAAAACATTCATACCACACTTTGTTCACAACATCTTATCTGAATTTTTTAAAAATTATTTAGCGTTTTAATTTGAACACCACATAATTGATTAATCCCCCCCCCACCCCCTGTCCGCCATTCTAGAGGTGGCTTTTACACATAGAATATATTCATACTAACAAGGCATCACAACTAACCGAGATACATCTATTTTCTTTCTTTATATTATTTATCAGGTAACATATATGTGTATCTTATATGAATTTCACACTACTAATTTTGTGTCTTTTCCACAGATTCATTCTACATTCTTACACATGTACATATATTAGAATTTATTGTCTTCATCATTATCTCTATTTTATTTTGGTGCCAGCACAGATTATTTCTCTCTTCACTCCAGACAGTATATTACTTAGGTAGTTACTTTGGAATTTAATCCTCTTATTATACATGCAGCATGTTAGATATCTTATCTATGGTTATGGACCACACTGCTCAACAGAACATTAGACCTTGTTTATTTAACTACTTTATCATACTGTTATATAGCTTCACCTCTCCTATTTTTCTTTAGTCATTTTACACCTGATGAAGATACAGGCATATGTATCGAAACGTTGTGTACTATCACAAAACAAGAAGTGGTTATCCAGAAATTGTATAATTATATATATCTATATAAAGTATTCCTGTCGGGTATTATAATAATACCAATTTATGGAATACACTTGTTAAACGGATATATAATTATATTGCAATTATAATGAATGTGAGCAGATCAAAGCAATTTTGGTAATATTAAAAACAAACAGTTTTATCGACCCATGATTTATTTATTAACCAGTTACTCGATACGATGTGTATAAATCCAGATATCAATATAAAAATTTTGTCACTTTTCCAACACAAATGTGTGGCACAAAAGTACATAAAATGTATATACAGTCGGTCATGGTTATAGGCAAGTGTGTTAAACGAACAATCCGCATAAAGACATAGGAATTCAAAGAACAAAACCATTTCGTATCTTTCTCCACGTTAAAGAGTCCGCTTATATGCATTCGTTTAAAAGAATAAATCGGATATAAGCATATCATAATTGTGTTTTTTACAATCCTAACATTCAATAATTGCATAAGACAACATCTTTACATAATGGCCGTAGCATGCTGCTGACTGCATTCAGACATGTCCAATCATGGCGATAAACTAGCTGTGTCGTTGATCCTATCGGCTTTTTAATCTGGGTTGCATCTGGCTTCAATTTAATAATAAACAGGCATAGCCAAAGGCTTTAGTACAATTATAAACACAAATGCATGATCTGCAATAATGATTAGAACTAGAATGAAAACAGTTGCATCAAAATTGAAACCAGAGAAGCGTGTACAAGAGCAAGCCTACAATTTTATGATTAAAAGAAAAAGAAAAAAAAAATCGAACACAGCTGTATTGCATTGGCTTTCACCTACATGGAGTGGTTTAACTCACTAGCTCAAGAAAACATCAGCCAAAGTAGTGTCAGATCTAGCATAATAAATAGGGCTAATTCCTCCGTCTTAGGACATCCTGCCTATCTCAACCCATGGTGAAGGTTGAAATTGATCCGCCGCTATGGCCGGCCTCTCAAAACATATATCTGATTTTTCTCTGATTTTTTTCGATTGAAAAATCGCAATAATCAAACTACTCGTTTTTTTTCTGACGTTTAAATAAGGTTTTATTTGAGTTTCTTGCCCGAGTTTACACGCATAAGTTATCTCCCTTTGCAATAATAAGATTGAAAACCATCAAAAAAGAAATATTGCAAGCAGGTAAAATACTAATCAATGGTTTCAGTGTATCTAGAAAAAAACAGAAAAATCAGAACTAGGCCATAGCGGCCTATCGATTTCCAACTTTCACCATTGGTTTATTAGCCCTATACATTGTGCTACTACACATAGTGCTTATTTTAGTCCTGTAATTTCATTAAAATCTTTGTTGATGCATAAAATGACTAATTATCCGTAAACACTTTGAGGTGAGCCAGTTAGACGGCTGATGACGAAATGTTCTTCGCAAATCGCAAGTGACCTAAAAATAGTACATCAGACTGGACGTTTTTTTTTTAATGATTTAGACATGTAGAGCTTAATACAACTCTTGACACAAGAAATGATGGACTGGCAACCTTTAAATTGGATTGGTGATGTTTTTCCAGAGCATGTCTGTCTCATTCGACAGAAGCTGTGGCCACCCCAAAAATTTCATATCAAGCTGCTGAAATTTGTTCATTATTATTAAAGATGATACCGGTACCTCCAAAGATTATGATAAACAGAAATCCCAAATGCAAGGTAGCTGCATTATTTCTCGATCGCATGTGCGAGCTGACTGGCTCACCTCAAATTTTAGAAAAAAGTTATGGGAGGCTTTAACTAATGAGTAATGTGTGATAAGAAACTTTTCAATTTCAAATTAGACCTGGAAGTGTGACATTGCACCCTTATTTATTCGGCTGGAAGATCACCGGTCAGAATAGCCCATGTTGTAGTTGTTGCAAGCTTACCCCTTTATTTATTCTATGAAATAAGTAATCTCCTCCTTGCTCATAGGCTCTTTCGAAAACAAACGCTCCAACAACAACTGCCAGAGCAAACGTTGACGTTCGTCTGAAGACACCGTGGTAAACAGTTCTCACTAAAGACATACTGACAGCGTCCTAGAAACTGTGAAGGACTTTTCCCGAAAGGTCGTTGCTGAGATAGCCGGGACTACTTTTGTGACTGTCTTGCAGAATAATACACGCATATCCTACAAAATAAATAACCCAGGACTGGTTTGGCGTGTGCTTTTCTATTACAGCTCCCATGGGGCCCAACCATTCCCTTGGCGGCACTGCTTACAAGATACACTACAAAAGCGTGGCTCAACATTTAAAGGTTGTTCATTCTATCCGGTGTGACAAAGCAAGGCTCAATTAATTTAACACTGAGTTTATCGCACAAAATTCCTCCCTTCCGAAAGGTAATTTAAGTTATCGTCGTTTTTGAAAGAGAATGATGTGTATCAAGACGCTACATCGGAAACTTTGTTTAACTTTGCTCCATTATCTTCAATTGCTTGCATATCATGGATTTTAACTGTGTGAATGATCGGGAATTTAAAGCATTTTTAAAAGTATGTAGCCACTAATTGTGCTTAGATCGTGTCGAGAAGGTCTATATATAACTGGCACCGTTTTTCGATTTCAGCTCATTTTACCATCCATAAATTCATTTGATGTTGCTTTGCTATTGGACATCGACATGTCAATTAATTCAATTAAAATACAATTTCATCATTTCTTAGATATTCGCCATAGAAAATACATAGATCAATTGAACCAGGAGATTTTTAATAAATTATTTTTTAAACTTTTAATATATGTGCAATTGGTATCTTCCTAACGTTAAATAAACGTCATCTTCGCTCGGCGAGCCGCTGATATCTCCAACAGCTCCGTATAAGGAAGAGTCACGTCAGCCGGGGCTCACCTTGTCTTAAGAAGATACATATATACACATCCACATATACATACCCATATACACACCCATATCTGGGCCTATACACCAATATGTACATCCATATAATTTATAGCAACATGCACAAGTGTTTTTTTTATGAAATAAATTTTTATTATAATAGTAATAACAGAAAATGTCTCAGTGGGTCGGTCTGACCCACAAGTGTTGAAGGAAGAAAATGAAAGAGTTTGATTCAAGGTAAGGCTGTCCAATTTTATGTACATGGAACATAAAGTGCGGAATCATAATAGCGTTCTCTTATTTATAAAAGTTAGGAAGACTCAAGTAACGTAGATATATAGTGAAGTGTTATAAACAAATGCTTTGTTCCTCTATAGCAGACAACATACATATACTTCGATTTTACTGTCCTTAGCCAGAGAGTGTCTCGAAAAGGAAGAAAACGCATATTAAATTGTCTTATGGTATGAAATCTCAGTAAACGCGAGCAACATGCAGCGTTATTTTTGTATTACTCCGCCAATACATTCCACTGCCTTCCGCCCGTATGACACAAGCCGAGTAAGGCACACCGTGTGTAGGCCTATGTAGTCTTAGTCAGACTTGTTTAAGTGTGATTAAAACTTATTTCTCAAAATAATTTCATACGGCAATGATTTTTATATGTTGTCTCCCTATGACGTAAGAATAATATAAGGATAATATTGGTCCTACAAACACACCTACTGTATGACGATTAAAACAAAACACTTTACCATTTAAGGAACAGCTATGATTGGTTCTTCTAGATTAAGCCTTTGCGCTTTGTCAGAAATACGTGTACGATAACACAATGTATCGGATTACTTAGATAAGATTTAATGAAACCCAGGCTGTAAAATTTAAACATTTTCAAATAAATATTCATATTCGTAAGAGATGTTTCTATATCAAAATCATTCAGCCTGGATGATCTTTTTAATTTTACCCATTGCTGTAATTACTTCTTTCTTCTGCAAATTAAATGGCGAGGGATGTTGAAAAACAAGCTACCCGGGCATGGGCATAGGCAGGTTGGGGAGGGGACCACTCCCCCCCCCCCCCCTTGGAAAATTAAAAAAATAAAAATAAAAAATGACATGGAAAATACAAAATTTAGCTAGTCACTTCGATGTTTAAGTTAACATTCCTTGGCACAGAGTTTTGTCAACAGTAAATTCCAGTCGGTCAACCTCAATTAAAACTCAAACTATAACTAGTGACCGTTATCACTAAGAAGTTGAGCCTTCTAGCATTTTTTGTATTCACTTTTACCTTGCCAAGAGATAGAGAAAGACATGTTTGAAAGATACAGATACAGAAATTAGGCCTATAAAACGGTATGTAACAATTGTTTTACTTTTTTGTTTTGAAGGACTTTTACTACTTTTGAACGTCCTGAACCACCCTGTTGGGCACATTTGCAAGAAACTTCTTAAGTTACGCTTAAGTTACGTAAGAAAAGAATATTCACGAAAAACTTAAGAAAAAATTAAGTGCCTGTCATGTGACATCTTAAAATAGGCTATAGCCTAACTTACGAAGTTCCATGAAAGTGTATTTTTTTCGTAAGTAGGACTTACGAAAAAGTTACGCAAAAAATACAGATTACGAAGTTTCTTGCAAGTGTGCCCTGTAGCATAAATTTGTGTCAGATTACGTAAAACAGCCTCTCCTGGAATATCAGATTTACAAAATTTTGCTAAATAACGGAAGGGGGTACACCCCCCTTCCGGACCATACCCCCGCTCGCCCTTACAGGGCTCGACTCCCGCTGCGCGCTCGATCTTTGCCCTCCCCTGCATTATTTTCTGCGGACGCCCATGCATATGTGGAAAACAATTTAACATATGTAGAATAAAGGTAGAAGTGATAAAACGGCTTGCCATACAAGGGTGGATAACGATGAGAATTTCTAGACGAAAACACTTGGCATAGACCCAACTGTCTGAAGCCATATATACCACAATATGGGCTTCTGACAGTCGGGTCTATACCAAGTGTTCTCGTGCAGATATAGCACAACGCTTCTTGTGACCTATATACCACTATATGGTCACTAGAAGAGTTGCACTATATCTCGGCCTATCAATCACTCATGTTATTCAAACTTCCTTCTTCTGTCAGCAATACATATGTAGTCTCTTGACAGTGACGGCATGTGTATAAATATCTCAATATAGCCTACACAAGCAGTGTTCTTATCTTAGGTCAAGTTCTTGAGTGAAAGTCGGGGCGAACGATAGATTGGTTTGACTCCCTTAAAAAAATAATGTCTATAATGTCACAAGATATACCAACATCTAATTATGTATACATCGTCCTCCAGAGACGATGTTAGATTCATTCAAACATTCGTTATTATAGGGCTCGGTGCCATAGTACCATCATATTGTCTATTACATGTTTTATAACTTTGCAGATAACACTTTTTTCTTTTCAACACAAACAGTGGTTGTGACTACAGGGTATATAGTTACTCCCCCTACCATCATATCAGTACGGTATGGAGTGGATCCTGTCAGAACACGATGTCCCTATTGCTACATGGACATTGTGACAGTGACAGAATACAGTACGGGAAACCTGACCTGGTTGGCATGTCTGGCAGCATGTTTCTTAGGGTGAGTTGTTAAATATATGAACACAAGAAGACAACCCACATATACAAATGAACAGTGGGCCTTCATAATGTAAAGTGTCACCGTGAAACAAGAAATGGACTGCTTTCCTATTGCATGATAGCATATAGGCCAATTGATAAATAAGTCATATCAAAGAATAAGTGTGAATCTGTACGGCTAATAAAAATCTGATTGTAGAAAGCCTCTCGTTTTTTAATGTCACCATGGTGATCTGACGTCAATGCCCAGCAAACGTTACTGGGTTTGAGATAACGAAAGGCCAGCCTTCCCAGGCGTCTAGCAAAACCTACGGTAATATGAAGCTTTGGTCAAAACCGAATCTAACTGTGACAAGATATACCCAAGAATATTTCGTTGCCTGTTGTGATATACCGTCAAAATATAAATAATACAGGGAAAGCAGTAAAGTGAGGTCGCATTTGCTAAAACCCAATTAAGATGGCTCCTGCACAATAAAGATGGCTCACTGGCGCTGAAACGTGTGTATGTGTGTATGGTATTGTTGTTCTTGCATGACATTACAGACAAAAATGAAAGTATAGATGGGGCTTTGAACACGCTGTGGACATCCGGGTTGTTGCGTGACATGGCAGAAAAAGAATTAAAGTATAGATGGCGCTGAGGACAGGCTGTGGACATCAAGGCATTTCAGCTAGCATTAACTATTACATCATAAGGAAATGTTGTTAATTACCATGTATGGGGAGCGGATGGGTACCAGCGCACGACTGACTGAGGAAGGGTTGACCCTGGGGCTGTGTTGGAGTGGTGTGGGTGTCTTCCCATGATGCTGTGTGCGCCATTGGGGGGAATTTAGGTCATTTCGACTAGCATTTGCTATTACATCATAAGGAAGGCTTGTTACTTATCATGTGGTGGGAAGCAGATGGGTAGTACCGCTTGACTGACTAAGGACAGGCTGACCCTAGTGCTGTCATTGGGTGGTGTGGGTGTCTTTCTGTGATGCTTTGCATGCGGCGGACTCGTGAGAGTTGCCAAGATGTGACGAAATGTCACATGGGTTGCTGTGAAGTCCCAACAATGACAAAAAGAGTGATCTCCCTTCGCCACACATCACCACCATGGCTGCATGACACACCGTCACAGCATGTGTTAAACGAAGAGGCACTGTTGACCCATGGGAATGCGGAGATGCTGACCCATCATAGCTCAGTATTGACTACGCTAGCCTCACATCTAGCGTAGCACGACGTTCATTTAGCTGCTGCACGCAAATCCTACTATCTCG